>CAJUYI010004251.1:0-15371 GCA_910591695.1 Galerucella pusilla
GGGGTGATAGTTTTCATTGAAATGCTCTGTTTTAAAAAAGCAATAGAGTTAGGAATATTCGGATTGTTATTTGCTTTTTCTCATCAAGCAGTTTAAGAATCCGACTTAGTGAGCATACCAAAGCTTCCCATCCTGCACGAACGAATCTCGAATTCAAAATTTGAATATAAAATTTATAAGCGAAAAAACTTCTACCGCGATTCTCGGAAGAGTTTATACCTACCTTCATTCCGCAGCTTATTGAATATAATTGAGTTTTCTTGGTTACGTGACAAATTTGATTAACTCTAATTTCGATGTCCGTTTTAATAAGAAAAAGTTTCAAAGAAATAATACTCAACCGAAATTTTTGGATTTAACATTGAAATTAGATTAAAGTTTTGCATTTTTAATATGTAATACACCAACTTTTATAGGAGCTCTTATGACGGAAAATTTTTATTGACACTTCAATCAACGTTTAAAAAAAAAGTGCTCTTGATATAATTTCGGAAAAAATATTTAAATATTATTAGAATCTAATAGAGAGATTATTATTACAATTTGCATTTTTAACAGATATAAGTAACTTTGGGCCACTTATATATGAACTTGTCCAGAGAATCTACGCAAGGAAAACTTTAGTCATTGAAAAGCTACCATTTGGTACTCATTTTTCTCTTATTTCCCTCAGTATTTTTGAATATATTTTGAGAAAAACGGTGATACGAAGATACCTACTGAATTGTGAAAAATCTTCTTCTCTTTATACACCAATTTTTCTATTATTTATTCCAATTTTTTATTAGAGGGGTAGTTAGAGAGTTGCTTCCATTGATTTTTTTGGCTCAATTTCCAAGACTTTCCTCTAATTATTAAAAAAATAGTTTTCCGGTTATTGGAGTTTGAATCTAGTGAAATTCTACTAAAATCTAACAAAATGTAATAGAATCTAATACAATCTAATGTGAAAAGTCCAACCCCGAGAAGGGGTGGCAACCACCACCAAGGTCTTAACGTACAGCGGCAAAATACAGAAAAAGATCTTTGGTTCATTTCCTCCTTCTATGAAAATTTCAAATAAATCCATGCGGAACGGAAAAATTGCAATAAAAATTTTCCTGTACTAAATAATGAAACCCTCAAATTACGTCAACTCAATGAAAATTTGCATAACGCCGGCTAAAAAAATGCAGTCGAGAATAAGTGCTTCATTCCAAAATGATTGATACTTGAATAATAGCTGGTATGTTCTGAATTAATTCAAGACTTAATTTATTCAACAACATTTTAATTAGTCACCTGTATGGCTGTAAGTCGGATGAAATAGTTTAATGCTGCATGTGTTGCCTGGTTCACTTATTTGTCAGTTCATTATTCTCTTATGAGTGTTAAAGTTGAACTTTCCACTTGTTATCCCGCACACCTGCATAAAATCAAAATTCTGGAAAATAACATATGCGAAGATTGTAACGAAATTTCCGACTTGGACCACATTTTTTTCAATTGTAGGAGATATGAGCAACAATCCAAAAAGCTATTACAAACCCTTAACCAGCTAAATGTTCCTTGCCCTTTCAATATTATGTACCTGCTATCCACAAACAACAAAACTATATTTGACGCGTTGATACATTTTGTCTTCGAAGCTAAAATTAATCTGTAAATCTAGTCTCGTTACCTTTGTATAACTCACCTATTGTATATATACCTACCTATCCGAGGTCTACCTGTGATGTTTTATATAAAAACGCCCTGAACGACCCCTGGGCGAGAAGTGTGTAGTCCCCGTATTTTCCTCTTTGCTAGGTCATTAAATTACAAGTATGTAAATACTTACTATTACCCTTAGAAATATTAATTATTTACCTAATTTTCTTTTGTCTGTGTTTTTTTTTGTTAGTTTGTTTTCCCACAATTAATACACTATTTGCAGACCTTTAGTACACTCAGACTTACTGACTTACTGCGTCATTCTTCATTACTTAAATAGTTTCTGGCTGCATGGGTACAGCCCTAAAGCCAAAAAAAAAAAAAAAAAAAAAAAACTTTCCACTTACAAGTTCATATTATTTTATATTCAAATCACAAAACTTGCTTTCATTTGAAACAGGATGAAATATTGCAGCATACATTTATTTGAAATTGTCGTTTTTTCGTATTTTATATCATGCTTTGTCAGTGCAGACCACAACGGGAATAAAATATACTAAGGGGATTAAATATCTCACGGGAAAAGAGGGATATGTTACAAAATATTTGGTTTGAGACAAATGAGGAATTTTTTTTATTTCCAATGGGTGTGTATTTGTATTTATAACGCAAAGGTAATGAAAGTTTTTGCATTATTGTGAAAGCATATATTATTGAAAGAATTAGAATAAAAGCATTTTTTTAGAAACACCATAAGCAGGAAAACGATCTTAACGACAATTTTAAATTTAAACGCATTAGAGCTGAAATAAAACATTGTTATAATGCCTCACAGAGACTTTGAAAATCAAAGAAGAAAGACCGTTCAACAAGAAACAACAGCTACTTCCCTGGCTATATGCCACGAAGAACATTGAATTACACTTCAAAGTTAAACGGGGTTGGTATATCACTCTTGAACAATTCCTTCATTAGGAGTTAAATTTGACGCAACTCCCAGCCGACTAACCAAGTTTTCATTGAATCGTTTAGGTTTATTTTATGGACAATGTTCAGAAATTTGTGGATCAAACCATAGATCTATGCCAATTGTAATTGAAAGAATTTCTTTTAATTACTTTTCTAAGTGAATTATTAAAATAATTGAATTATCATTTTTCATATTATAACTACTTTCCGTGTATCATCATTTTTTTGAATTTTTTCATTAATATTACCCTATAATTAAAGTCATCGTTGATTTGAGAATGTTTTAAATAAACGCTAAGTACAAGAAACAAGTATGGGTCACTGGATATATCCAGCATACGAGGAATATGTATGGAGGTATATGCAAATTTGTATAGATAAATTAGCGTTAGAACATGAACAAAGAGAAAACGTAATCATAACATGGCAGTCGTGACATGGTCATTCAAGATTCCGCGTCAGCGAATCTTGACACTAACACGATGCAGCATCGGTTGTCTGCTAACTGGTACAGAAATTTAAATTTGAATTTATTCTCCGACAGGAGTGCGGACAGAATGATATTTTTTCAAAGGATCCTTTTTCAATCTTGTAACCCTAGAAACCACTGACTAATTTAGCTCCATGAACTAATTTATATTGTGTTCACTAGATATATTTCAGTGTGGAATATCTGTTAAGATATTTCACTAATACACAATTATTAGTAGTTGGCAGTTTTTTTTAGATGTCGTGTTGTGTCAATATTATAAATATAGTTTTGTCATTTTGCAATACTTGCTCATAGATAATAAAATAGTAAATGGTTTTTACAAGTCTTGAGTTTATTTAACTTCACCAGTCCTTATTGAACTATAACAGGTTATGGGCTATTAAAATTACAAATATATAAAGCAAGTTCAAGTTTATCAAAAAGTCTAGCTCTTCAAATATGGCAAGTACAAGTGGTACAGTGGTAAATATGCCGCAGGTGACAAGTTCAAGCAATTTTAATGATTGGAAGTTTCGGGTGAGAACCATACTAGAAGAAAGATAAATATCTAGTGCACTGATAAATACGGAAGTTGACTTTACAGAAGATCGAGAGAAAAATGATTTCAAATTGAAAGATGCACAAGTGAAAAGCATCATCGTTCAATGCTTAACTGACAAAGACTTAGACTTGGTGAAGGACTCCAAGACAGCAAAATATATTATGAAAGCCTTACAAGATGTATTTGAAAGAAAAAGCGTGTTTACCAAACTAACTATGAAAAGAAAATTACTTACGCTAAAATTAAAAAGAAATGACGAATTAAAAGATAATTTTATGGTATTTGATACACTCATTAGAGACCTCGAAAGTGCAGGATCGAAAATGGAAGATGATACAGTATGCCATTTGCTTTTATATGTAATCACAGCGATTGAGACAATGAATACTGGTGTCACGATTGATTTCGCAAAGTCAAGACTCTTAGACGAAGGAATGAAAGGTAGAGCGAAACAAGGGCAGGATGTTGACAATGAAATGTCCTTTTATGCCGGTTATAAATGTGGTAAAAGTGGCCATAGGTTTTCAGAGTGTCGACAAAATGCAACAAGGGGGTATTCAAGAGGAAATTTCTAATTGTAGAAGCTACAACAAAAATTTTCGCCAAATACCAGAGGTAATAGTTCGGGATACAACAGAGGTCATGACCAACCTCGTCAACAGCAAACTCAATGTAGTCGTGCAAATAAAGCAGATGATATTGCATTCATTGCATTAAGTGCTACTCCAGGTTTGAAGAACGTAAACAGTTTTATTTTGGACTCGGGGTGCACTCAACATATGGTAAAGGGTGAAATGAAAAAGAATATGACAGATATTCGAGAAATTGAAACCGTCAAAATTGGTACCGCTAAAAATAATCAAGTTTTATATGCCAGCAAAGCAGGCACAGTTAAGGGATTTTGTCAAGGTAGAGAAATTGAAATAGATGCTATAATCGTACAAGGTATGTCACACAATCTGTTATCTGTAGCAAAGTTGATAAAAAAGAATTTTAAGGTTGTTTTTGATAGCAAAAGGACTGATAAGCAATGTGCAGTTTTATCTAAAGATACTTTTTGTTTTTATTGCAATACAGTTAATGATCTATTCTTGCTAAATATTGATTTTCCACATGAAAATTGTTATTTTTAGACACTAATGATACTAGCTTATTAAATGGGCGTTTCAATAAAGATATTTGGCACAGAAGGTTAGGGCATCTGAATAGAAATAGCTTGAAGAAGTTAGGGTTACCATTTAATAAAGATATTTGTAAAGTTTGTGTCCAAGGTAAAGAAACTAGAAAACCATTTTATACTGAAGAAAAAGTCACAACGAATATTGGTCAATCGATTCATTCGGACATAGCTGGTCCTTGCACGAATTCCACTATGACACTGCGAATGGTTTCTAAAAATATTTTTCACAAATTTTGACAACTCAACTATTTTATATGAATAATAAAAAGGGCATGACTGTACTATTTTTCACAAATTTTGACACTATTTTATAAAAATAATAAAAAGGGCATGACTGTACTATTTCTCAAAAAAAAGCAATGATGAACTACAAGATACGACTGCTGCTTTCACAACCTCAACGCGCTATGTCTCCAGAGGGAACAATCAAATGTCAATTAAAGCAAATTTAATCAAATTGCAAATTAGCTAACCAATAAAAATACCTTCAGCATGCAAAGTTAAAGGTGCCCATTTCTGCTGCAATCTGAATGCAAATTAACCTCTTCTTGAGACTCGAGGCTTGAATAGTAGTCAGTATAAAAACAATCAATACTGTGATTTCGAGAGCTTGCTCTTGACGGCTGTAAAACTATATAAATTTTATTCAACAGGTAAAAAATATTATATGTGACTAGCATTCCAATTTGTTGGAAATAATGGGAACATTTTTTATACGCTTCAAGTGCCATATTGAAATCGAGTAGCAATTTTATAACTCTCTACACATATACTTCGTTCAACAAGTTGTTTCGTTACAATAATGATTTTTTCACAATAATTCTGCGCGATGGATGAATCGTCCAGTCCATAGTGCTACGCCAAGATAGCTTCACTTTCAAAAACATTTTGTGAATTCACTCCAAAATATCTGTTATTGATGGTTGACGATTTCCATCACCTTCTTGTCAGCGGGTGGTTTGGTCAAGCACCAGCCAGCAAAATCTGCCTACCTGGCGATGACGAGGAGATCTATAACCGGAATTCTCACTGGATAGTAATAACTTGACTATCATTTGAAAACCACCGGTGGTTCTTGAGCGATTGAGACTGCAGAATATTTATTTGAGCGCTCTAAGAACTCCTTGCTAGATTGTATGCTTGCTTGCACAGAAAGAAATATCGAACCTTATATGAATCACCAGCTTGTATTGACCGAAATAGATCGATTTTAATCACAAATTTGATCTATTTGATCAAACTAAGCATTACTATAATTATTTTGGTAGCATCGTTACTATTAATAAGGTGATTGTATTAATCAGATTAGCGCATAGTTATTGATGTCTACGGAAATCAATATAATGTTTTTATGATGAATGTAAGGATTCCAATGATTGTTATAATGTCTGTGATAATTAACCTCTAAAGAACAACTTGATCACAGCTATGCATTAAGTTGATGTATAAGTTATTAAATAAAACGATTGAACTCAAATCCATTTCTAAAGTAAATAAACCAATCACTTTTTTGATTGAATTAATGCTACTGTTTTGATCATTTTAATACTTTGAATAATTACGATAATTACCAAGAATTATTGACTTTCCGTAAAACCCACCCTAGATACCTGTTGCAAAAGCAAGACACTAATATTGCAACTGAGCTGAGACTCTGATTTGTTTTCGAGTGAGTGAAGTGAAAACATGTGGTTTCGCGTTGGTGACCATTTTGATTTTTGATTTTGCATTAAAATTGTTACTGTGTTCGTAGTGTAAGTGGTAGGTGAGTGATCTAAACATTATATGGAGGGAGCATCATTCAAAACAAAGGGATATACTTGTGGATTGGAGATCTGAATTTCCTGCAATATTATCCTTTCTTGGAGATGAGCAGCACGTCAAAGATAAAAACATCAAAACAATGTTGGATAGACTGACGACTGTAACTGATAATGAAAGTAAGAATTTATAGTTTTACGCATAACCTGAAACGTAGTTTACAAATGAAAATCTATTATTTTAGATAATTTTGATGGGTGTGATGCCGCCTTGTTGTGGAGCCTACATGATTATATGGTACATACCAATAAAATGGGAATGGAATGGACATATTTTTGAAATACACTTTTTTAAGTTTGAGAATTACCGATCATGCGCAAAAGTGAATATACTCTGAGAATATTTGAAGAACAATAGAAATATATCATTTAATAATATTTTTTTCATTATAACCCATTTTCCTATTACCTTGCTTTGCATATAAACAAAAATAATAGGTATAAGACTCTTGATAATTTCGCTGTAGTAATACTATTGGTAGTATAAGTTTCGATGTACATTGTATCATTTCCAAGGGATTTCACAAAGTAAGAACAGAAAAAATATATTTACAAACGACATCATGAGTGATATTATTTTTTCATAAGTAGGTACCTACTGTATGCGCATACTTCAACAGTATCTTAACTATACCAATTTTAAATCTTTATCCAGCAATATTAGGATTAGCACAAATTTCTCATCTGCAAAAAGTTCAAGGTCTTTATTAATGCCTGAAGTCATGATTCAAACAGCTAATTTTGGGAACAAGGTAAGTCTTGCATGAGCCACAATTTATAGGCTCTACAGTACATGCGCTCTTTAATACAAAAATATGGATTGAATTGATAATTTTGATGTATAATGTCAGCAGATAATGAGTTTGATTAATTTGATAAGCTATTGATTCAATCATGCACAAATTATTATTGTTGAAAACATTGCAGGCGAGCACTCATCTTTAGAAAACATAGGCAGTCCTAAGGATACGTACACGTTTCGAACTTATTGTATATTAGTAAGTACAAAATATATAACGTTTAAATCAATTACAATAACGATTAGGTTAATTTCTAGTGGTGATCAATTCTGCTCTCCAAATTAATAAACAATAGGATTGAATTAATGTTGATGATGATTATTTACTGGACAGAGGGGATCAAGTTTGTTCTTCAAGTTAATAAACAAAATGATTGGATTGATGTCTACAATGATTGTTTACTGATCTGTGGACATCAATATCGATCTTCATACATACAACGAATCAATAACTTGTGTGATTGTATTAATACTTGGTGATTAGTCAATTACATGCAAGTGATTGTCTTAATCACATTGCGTATCGGCTGAGTTTTATGGATCAGAATGATTGATTCAATCCATTTTTTGATTGTATAGTGGCTACTTTTTCTTTCTGTGTGGGAAAGGTTTGAAATGGATTGGATGTCTGAGTATTATTCTATGGTTCCTAGCAGACCGAATCAAACCATTTTCCTTGTTATTCGTAAAATGGTAGGAACCCATTTCAACTCAAATCATAATCGACACATTGATCAAATCTGTTCCATCATTACAATCAAGTACTTTTATGTTGAATCCACAAAAAAGCTCTCGTTTAATCACAATTCATATCTCACTGCAAGGATTGTTAGCTGGAAGATGAATCCAAGTACAATTTGATAATACACACTGTCCAGCAGTGATGCAACGTGTCAACTATGACTCGGCGATAAATCAACATCACTGTCACACACTACAGGATATTAAATAGAAATTGCTATTTAACTAGCCCGTTGCAAGAAAATAATGTTGATAGAGTTTAATAAAACTGATGTGTGGTATAAATAAACTGAGTGAGATTTATCATTAATCAGTTTAAGCGGTAGGGCTTAGCAAAATTACAAGCGATTATGTTGAAATAAATTGCGTGTGAGATCTATAGAGACAGAAGGATCTTCGGTTTAAATTAAAATGGAATACTGCTCGTATGAAGTATTATAATTCGTTACTTTGAGGAACCAGAAAACATTATTTTGATGCTGAGAGTGCTTTCTTGAAAATGTGGAGAAAACACAATCCAAATGTCCTCAAAAACCATCAGCTAAGAGCGGTAAATAAATGTAAGCTTACCAAGCGAACCTTCTTAATTAGAATGACTTTAAAATAAATGCTGCAATTATTATCATTTCCTCACTGTGGTCTACTGGGCCTTCCATGACAAAAGATGTCTACAGGAGACCTTTCCAACAAAGGATCCTCCAATTCTTCCAATGATTTCCCAACCTCACTTTGGGAAGAGAGAGGTTGGAGTGGAGAATGATGGGAGACATGTGTTTAGATGCTGGAAGATCAAGGAAGTTCTGAATAAGCTGTAAAATAAACTAGGGGAGGCGGTGTATTGGGAAAGTATGGTGAAGATAATGTTGAGTGGCGAGAAGGAATGGATGGAGATAAGTGGCGTAGTAGAAAGCATGATTGGGGAAAGAGAAGGGCTCGATATAACATGTGAGTGACTGCCGCCCGTCTTGAAGTGTGCTAGGGTAATGATTCCAAGGCGGGAGTAACGACGATTTTGAGGTGGGTTTGGTTGGTAGGCATTCCTGTGTACTGGTTAGGACCCATTCAAACAAGAGTCTCCCATCTCGGCCCCCAAAAAAACCTCACTCTGGGTAGTTACTAGGCTCTTCATAATTTACAAATGAGCCAACAAATTTTTAGCAGCACGGTAAACAATTTTTGAACTTAATTCATGCTGGTCAAATATTTTCCCAATAAACTGTTTTCGGTAATAAAGAATTTGAAGTTAATTCAACTTAAATGCGTCTTGTTGACAAGCATACAAGCATTGTAAATTCAAAAATACTTCAAAACAGTTTTCTCCGAGAAACAGCTTTAAGATAAAAGTAACAGATGAAATGAGTTTTCCAATGTTATTTATACAGTGCCAGGAACTGAAAACTAACTTGGATAATATGCAACTCGCGTTAGTGTGTAAAACATGACCGAGAGTCTGACAAAATAAAATTGCGCTTTCCGATTCTGGCGTCTTCAATTTTCAACAAAGTCAATACTGAGAAGAAATAATCCTGAACTTTATATCCGTAAGATATTCTACTTTATATAATGAGTTTGGTGAAGCGCCAAGTCAATTTCCAATTATTCACAACTTTCTTCAATGGAAATTCAAATAAATAATTCTTGAAACTTTTTATTGTTGGAATTTGGAAAATGTTATTAAAATAGTTATCATTTTAATGGTGCTGACATTTATTAACATAGTTAAGTGTTTGGGAAAACAATAAAAAAAAACATTTCCCCAGGAAATATTAAGAAGTTGAATTATTTTGGAGAGAAGTGAACATATAAAGTATTTTAAGTTCATTTAAATAGGATTTAATTCATATAATATTGGAAACAAATATGAACTAGTATTTGTCCAATAAACTTCAATCAAATTCAGAGAAGCACAAAATCTCTACATACTTTACTTTACTTAAACGAGCTGTGAGTTATCAAACTTTAAAAACGGCTGACTTTTCCCTTGTACATTCCCATATTAACTATGAAGTTGTGCTATGAGAAAATTCGTCGTAGGCCAAATATATCTTTGTTATTCAAAAGAGAGCAATTAGGATGTCAGAAACAAACACCATGTCAATCCATCAATAAAGCGAGTACGATTCAGATTAAAGTTGACCCATTAATATCAACAAAACCCAACCTACCCCATTATTATTATTATTATTATGTAGTCTTTTTTACTTCAATGGAATGGAATGGAATTTTCATGTACATATTTCCCATCTTTATAATTCAATGGACGTCCCAGCGCTAGCAAATTTTACGGATTCGCTCCCGTTGGCTGGACGCTCAGCCAAAAAAGTTTTGTGAGTTTCGTGTGACCTTTTCCCCTCCTGCTTTGTCGGCATGAAAAATTTCCACACATGGGCAATAAATTCATCAATGAAAGGTTAACTTATAGCAGAAAACCGTTGTCGAACGGGCATTTTATCAGACGAATCGAACCATAATTCTACGTTTCCACACAAACGATTGGCTTTCCGTCTATGACAGGCAGTAAAGTTTTTTGGCACGACAATATCCTGCGAAGAAAGGGGGTTTTGTGTTACGTGCTCCAAATTACTCTCGCGGTCGTTCAACGATATATTTAGTCATAAATTCGGAAATAATTCTTTTGTTCTAGTCACTTTTTTAAATTGTATTCGAAAAATGATAACTTCAGAAAGAAACTTTTAAATTGTTCCAAACTGTGTCAACCATATTTTCCTCCATTCCTCCTCAGTTGACTTTGTTATATTTTTGGCTTATATCACGTTTCATTTTGAATAAATCTCAATAAACATATATTGGGCGGAGTAGGATTCGATGAGACCTCTGGCGGAAAAAATTGTAACTGTCGCAACGAGTGAAATAATCAGTTTTGCATTGTTTTCTTATTATATGCAAGTCAACGTAATTACCGTAAGTTCGCACTTTATTTGTTTAGTTTTATGTCAGTGACAAGTTTAAAACTGTGTTGTTCTATTTAACGCAACTGTCATCATTTCTGAGGTAATATTTTTTTATAATCAGAGATATTATGGAAAAGGTTATGTTATTCTATTTTTTGTTTTCATTGCAGATCGAAAAGAAAATAAGTCGGTATTAAAGATTCAAAATATTACTCAATACAAACGTACCCACCCTGCAACTTTTGTAGATATGACTATATCAAAAATAAAATAAATACACGTAATCAGACCTAAAACTAAACAGATAATTGAACGTTTGTTGTACTTTTCACAAATATCACCATACCTATTACTCCAAAAATAAGAATATTAGGAGTCAAAATTTAATTCAACAACACAAAAGAAAAAGCAAAAGTTTTACAAAACACACTGAAAATAACTAAAACAGCAAAATAAAACCACTTATATCAAAGGGCTTATATGGCAGCTGATTTGTTTTACTCGTTGCTAAAATGACATTGACATTTCAGAGCGCCATCTATCGAATTCTACTTTTCCCAATAGTAGCCAATTGTATTATATTTTTGAAAAAATTCCTGCTA
Source organism: Galerucella pusilla (assembly GCA_910591695.1). Taxonomy (NCBI): domain Eukaryota; kingdom Metazoa; phylum Arthropoda; class Insecta; order Coleoptera; family Chrysomelidae; genus Galerucella; species Galerucella pusilla. Next base: position 11,690 of record CAJUYI010004251.1, read on the forward strand.
CAACTTTCGAGTATTAAACAGATTAGATGAATAATCCGGTATACCCACATCACACTTTGTTTACAACCAACATCTAAATAGATTCTCTCAGTCCAAAGCAAGGATGGCAATACACACAGCAAAGGACACTGATTCCAATAACAGTGCCGTGTTGTATTAAGATTTTAATTTGATGGAAATATGTTTCTCAAATTTATTTATTACTCGAAGAATGACACCGGTAATTTCAAAACTATGGAACTGTTTGGAACTTGTTGCTTTTGTCATATTTACTAGAAAATACAGAATCACAGAAACCTTCAAATTGACATACAGTTTATACACATCTATTCATGTATTAATGGAATTTTGAAAATTGTCAAAGATCGAATAAATTTCGTGTTATACAATTTATCTCAATTATGTACTTATTATTGAAGGACATATTGACGAACCACAAAAAATTCAAGGGATCGGATGATTAATCCATTTTAAATAATACTACATAGAAACAGCTGTGAAATCAATCATAAATAAATAAATAAACTTTTACATTGTTTATGTTGGCATAGGATGATACGTCCGCTTACTCTCCAATTATATTCATTGTTCGGGGAGTGTACCCATATCACAGAAAATATACAAACCCTCTCATCTCACTCTTTAGCTGACCTATGTCAATGAATGAATACGTTGCAAGAAACTGCCTTCACAACACACGAGCTATCTAGTCCAGGGTAGGAAAGATCGAAATGGAAAAGAGTGGCGCCCTCTGAAGATCCAGTGGAGTTACTAAAGTTCCAGAATGGTAGTAGTTCCAGATACTTGACGTCATTTTGCGTATTACGTGTGTTTATCTTGTTTTTTTTCAGCGTGGGTGTGTGAATATTCTAAATATTATTAGTCATTATTATAGATACACCAACCCCGTTGGAGTGTAATCCAATAGCCGTCGATGCCTATAGCCCGGGAAGTAGTTGTTGCTTCGTAGTTGAACAGTCACTGTTCTTGAAAAATATTTTTTAAAACGTATAAAGCGTTAGAATAATTATAATTATTCAGCGATAGCCATGTATTTTGTAATTTAACAAAACGCATATTATATTCAATCCATAGCACTTCAAGCCAATCTATTAAATTGTAGCAGAATATAACACTGGACGTCTAAACTGTCACGTTAAAACCATAACTTGCCCAGATTGCCAATCACAACATTCTCTGTAATTGAATCCTGTGAATAAATAAACTTCGCAGCGAACGACCAATTACAATTTGTTGTCTTTTTGTGTATGTGCGTTCCGTTTACATTTATCGCTTCAGGAATGGAATTTCCCACACTGGTTTAAATCGAATGCAAACAGCACATTATGCTACATAGTTAAGAATGTATAAAAGAAATCTTGAACGTCTACATTTTAGTAACGTGAAAATCTCAGTTTTTCAAAAATCTCCACTGAATAGCTTTATTTAGATTTTTTCCCGATGTCGTCCCCATCCAGTTATCCCCAAACCGTCAGGGATACAGAGGATGTATCCGTATATTTCAGGTAGAACATCTGAAAATTGTTTTATCTTTTTCCAGTATCTCACAGTCCGATAAGATGCGAGTTGAGCTCGCGTTCTCCATGCGACAAAGTCTTCAGCTGATATTCCTGTTATACACTCGTTAGATAACCTGTTACATTTCTCAGTCGATTCCTACCGATATTTTATGTTTACTAGTTCTTTATCCCATCTAACACATGTGCATTCTACTTTCTCCCTGTGTACCTGCTTTGGAGTGTTTCTCCACTGCAGTCTACGTTGGTTTTATAGCCGTTTTTTTATTCGACCCAGCTTTGTGGTCCCAAGGATGGGCTCTTTCTCAACATACATTTTTGATAAACTTCTCGCAAGTTCATCGCCTTTTTAATTCCAGAAATATCGTTGTAATGAATGTATTGTCGATGGATACTTTGGTAGATTATAGGTGTGGAAGGGCCTCTGAATAGGTGTTGTTGCTGGTCACTCGGAGGGTCATCTTACAGGAATAAAACAACTACCTGTAGCACTGGGATACGTTCTATTTATTACTTAAACTCACTATTATACATTACACTACTTATGACTTATGAATTGTGATATTCATATTCTAACATTCCCATTAACATTAACTCTAATATTAATAGTAATTGTTAAAACACCATCGTTTGCATATTTATACGACAAGTCAAGTTCATCATGAGTAAATATAAATAATACTATTTATGTTTATTTCACGCTCTGAACTTGACTTCGTACGTGCAACCTTCCTACTTCTATTCTTATGATTTATTGAAATTAGCTTCAAGGGAAATTATGTCTTTTATTTAAATATTATTGTTTACTTATTATTTTGACCAAAAGGAATCTGTCACTTTATCCTATGAAATCCAGTCCTGAATTTCTTCACACTGGCCACCTTGTGAAACAGCATAAATATTTCCCTCAAACTGGAACATTTTGTAACCCTTCTGTCCTTTTCCTAGTCTTTGATTCATCATCCGTGTACCAGATATTACTTATCAAAAACGTCAGTTTGATTGTCAGGAGTCTTCACCTTATATCTGGGATCAGGGGAAGGTTCAGTAGGCATATAATATATTTTTCTATCTGAAATTACCTATCTCCTTGATCGATCTATTTCTTTGATCGATCCATGTCCCGATCTATCTGTTTCTTTGTTCATGTTGTTTTGCATCACGATGTGTAGTGGGGAAAGGCCAAATAAGCCTTTTGGTGCTGCTGTTTAACCGTATCGAGGGAGTTACTATGGGCTCTACTACAACACTGTCATCACTGACCAGGTATCGCTACAACTTTGTCTTGCCATCATTAACCTTGTATTTGATCTTGCTGCTACTTTTCTCAATTGTTTGATCCATGTTAATGTCAATTTAAATTTCCATACGTTAACGTTATAATGGGTTCAATCTCAACTCCCTGGTAGGTAATATTCATCTTGTTCAGATGTTGTTTTTCTCAATTTACATTTATCAAACAAGGTTTGTTTGGACAGAAAACAACGTTTGGAGATAGAATGAGCAAGATATTGATCAATTTATCCGGGAATATAATCGAAGTAAATATTGGAGAAATAATAAACAGTACAGAACTCGCTCGAAAGCATATGAGTAAGCTGTAGCTTTCAATAGAAATATATTAATTGAGCATTTACCACAAATGTGAGGAGCAAAGTTTAGTGTCTGGACGAAAAATTACTCAAAGTAATGTTCCAGTAAAGGCTGTGAGGGGAATTCTTATTATAACGATAACCTGAAAAAATATTGTTCTCGAATGTAGCTTAGAAAATACGTTTGTTCAATCCTGCGCCAAAACGCAAATGGGTAGATAAAGATTTCGAAGAATTAATGTGTCTTAAATACAAAAGCAGTCGTGTTATAATAGAAAGTAATGGGCCGTACGCTGCTTAGATCGGAGCTTCAGTTGAAAACTGGGAAGCGTTTATTCCGAGAGAGTAGTATCTGCATAAATTAGTTTTAAATGTATCCCGACCGCGAAAGGTCCCGCATCTGGAGTGATATACAGAGCGGAACAGATGCATGGCTATAGTTTGTACTTTTGGACGCAGTATTCAGGGACGTATATAAGAGGAGGTTTTGGGGGTTCAAACCCTCCCCATAGAAAATACAATAAAGGTACAATAATTTTTTATTAGCATACT
>CAJUYI010004252.1:756-19274 GCA_910591695.1 Galerucella pusilla
GGTAGTTTAAAATCGGTGCACAGAAAGCGAAGTTAGATAACTTTAACAGGATACTGTAATGATTTAGATGTAAAGTTGGAACTTTATTAGCTAAACTGAACTGTAAAAAATAAATAGGAACATGTTTTAGGGCACTCTAAAACAAATGTTCGATGTGTCTTCCTTCTTGGTCTATACATTTGTGGAATCGAACCAAGTTGTCAAATGCTGCTGTCAGGCATTTCAAGAGGAATATTTTCCATTACCTGCCGTATGTTATTTTTTAATTCCTCAATAGTAGCAGGCATCGGGTTGTAGACTCTATCTTTCACAAATCCCCATACAAAAAAATCTGGAACAGTCAGGTCTGGAGAATTTGGAGGCCATTCTATTGGACCAGTCCTACCAATCCAATTATTTCCAAATTGTTGGTTAACAGACTCTCTTGCTATGTTGGAATAATGGCGTGGAGGCCGTGGGGCCCCGTCTTGTTGAAAGTAAACATTTTGGTTCAAATTACCATCTTGTTCTAACTGGCTCTAACACAATGGGACGTTTTTTCAATGATCGCAATATTTTTGTGATGTGACATATTAACGCCTCCTTGATTAGTATTTATTAATAAGATATCTGAATCTTTACAGTATCCCAGTTATCTAACTTCGCTTTCTGTGCACTGATTTTAAACTTTGAGGTATCGATAAAAAGTAAAAATATGCGTCTTTCAAGAAATTTCCCATTTAAAAAATTACATCTACTTTATTCTGAAAATATGCCACATTTCTAGCGGGTAAACCGGAAGTACGCCATTTATATAAATGTGTCACAACAAAACTCACGGTAATTTTAAACATAACTGATGTGGAAACCGCATCTTATTATCTAGAACCGTTTCGAAGATATAAGCTCTTGAAAACAGTCAGAATATAATGAGACACCCAGTATATAGTTTTGTTTAGTTAAATGCAATCTTATCATGCGGGTCATACGATTTAACAAAGGCATACTCACCGTTTTTGTTTTCTTTTATTGCGTTTAATCATAACTTCAAAATAAAATCCGTAAGATGAATAAAACAGACTAATGCAATTTTGACGGGAGAAAAAAGGATATTGTGTATTTAGTTTTCAGCGATTCTAAAAAGTCATTCACCAGCCAAGTTTTTATTTAAATGTCACCTATGTCACTTTGAAAATTCAAAATTCCGGTATTTTGCATCCTCAAGAAAAAAAATGTTACTTAATCTGATAGATTATTTCGAGAATGAATGAAAAAGTGGGGCGACGACCCAGCACTGTAGTGGAACGCGTTCAATGCGATAATTACAGTCAAGCAAGGTCGGACATGGTTAGTACTTGGATGGGTGATGACCATGTCAGGGAAAACCATCGTATAGGGCCCGTACAGCCTGCAGCGGACTAGCATATCACAGCTCGCAGGCATTATACCAATGAGCACGAGGTATAATGTAGATATGCCGTCTTTCGGAGGAGACGTAAAACCGAGGTCCCGAGTCCATGGATGTTGGGCTCGTTAAAGAACGCTACCACTGGTTGGAACACTAGAGGGTTCGCCAAAATTTCCGGTTAGGGGTAGAGTGCTCCCGGCGTCGGTGATTAGCCTCAGTCGCAGAAATAGACCGACGTTAAATAACAGAATAAAAAAAATGAAAAAGTGGAAATTCGTCAATCAGTGTGCAGGAAACATCAACCATCATTATTTTCTCCGGGTATATCTGTAATCTCACATTTTGGTAACCTATGTGTCTTCTGATTTGATACATATGTTAGTGACCTTTGAACCCGCACGATAAGAGCGCTTTTGTCTGTATCAAAAATCTCTTTTTATACATTTATCTCAATTATCTCAAGTCATTGGATGTTTATTACTTTTAAGTAATAAGAAATGGAAACAACGTTTGATTCCAACAAAACAAATAAATAATAAACAAATAATAATATGTCTGTTTACTCTTCTATAACTTGTTTTAAACTAGGAGTATTTTAAGTTTTAAGAAACACCATTAAAAGTTACTAGAAAGGGAGTGTGTTCAGAAATGGTTGTGTTCAGACTATTTAAACAAATTGATAATTACGTGAAATATCAATGAGACATCAAGGCTTGTGTAAATATAATGTCGAAACATTATAGGAATTATCACTAAGCTGCACTTTGTTGAGTCCCATTTAATCTAGAAATTGGTGCAATCCTCAGGCATTATATTTATTAACATTATAACATTCATATCATTTGTGGAATTGACCACCAAATCAACACCCTGTATAATTTACTGACCCTAAATTATAGTCACATCTGATTAACTCAAATAAAATTCAATTGAAATTCCTTGGTAATTTTTTTTTCTGTGTTCAATCTGACAATTTTTAGACAGTGAAATGAAAGTAATATATTAATTGTATTTGATCGAAAAGACATTTTTGTTATTACGTATTCATGGTAACAATACTGCTGCTAGAAAATCTATTCTTATTTTAGTTTACCTACTACGTTATTTACAACAATAAATTTTCTTTCGGATTCTCATTTGGTATGCCGCTTGCAACGGAACACGTGAAACGACTATTCAATTTAAATAACACTTAAACGTGGTGGATTACAAGCAGTTTATTTTCATTTTATGTAGTGTTATTACCTACACTTTTATTTCACTGAAATTTCCAAATTCAATGTATCTTCAAATCAAAATATAAATATATCGACGGTCCTGTACCATATAGCAACAAGTCGAAAATTTTTATAATAGCTGACTGAGGACACAATAGTTAATCTGGAAGATGGAATAAGACTTTAATATTTTTTCTCAAGTTCAAAGATTTCACATATCTTTAAAATATTTTATTTTGAGTACCTAACAGCTACCAGTGACTATTACAATAGTATACTATACACCAAGGTGGTGAAGACTATTATTATTGACCGAGCGGAATAAGGTGCGAGGTTTATATGTCTTCAACATCATGGTGTATATACAATTTTTTCCACTACTAGCCAAATTTAAGACAAACATTAATAATAATTCACAAACGCACCACGAGAAGCGTTTACCCCGTCGTCTGACTGACAAGTACACTGTCAGTTTTCGATAGATTAGGTGTGTTCTTTTTGACTGAGATCTCAGCTCACTTCAGTTAAAGTGATCTGAGATAAAGTGAAGTGAGTAAGCACCAAAAAGAACGAACTACTCGATTTGCCGACGCATGCGTGAATAAGAGACATATAAGAGTATATTACGTAACGTGTGTGGTAAGAAGCATTTTACGCACGAATGGAAAAGTTACGTAATTTTGTAATTCCGCGAGTACGTAAAATGCTTTACAACACGAGTTACGTACTATACTTTACCTACGACCTACTTATACTTGTATTTTTTATAAGAAGCATAAGAAATAACAGCTACATAATTAGAGGTGCTTGGTAAACTCCATCCTCCATCTCTATTACTCTATTACCAATGAAAGAAGCACATTGAAGAACTAACGTTTAATCATCATTAATATATTGTTGATAATCAAAAGTCCATTTTTCAAGTATAATCAATACATATACTTAGCCCTTTGGGATTTTCATAGTTAAACGTGGCCATATCGAATGTTTTCAAATAGTAAATTTTGAATAAAATGGCGACGTCTATTGACAGTTGCTAAGATGTTGCTAGGGAAGCCGTGCGATTTACTTTACAGCTGCGTTTTTTTACAGTGCGTAATAGACGTCATTACATTGATACCGACTGTGTGTTATTGACTGATTACAGAGGGGGGTCGTAGGTAAACATATGAATTCGAATGAGCATTTAGGGCCAGTTGTATGAAGCATAGTTAACCTAATGACTATCTATGGTTAACCCACGATCACAGCCATTAGAGTGTTGTACGAAACGTAGTCAAGAATTATTTTGGTTAACTCATTAGTTAACTATGCCTGAACTACCAAAAATGGTGGTTTAACTAAAGTTCATGGAATAACCGTCAAATTCTGATGTGACATATCTTATAACTGACCACAAAACAGTCTAACCTAGGTTTGTGTAACTGACTGTTATATATAACCTATAATTTTACATTTTATTGTTTACAATAGGGCATGTCCACGACAGATGACATTGACAATACTTAGGTGGTAAAACAATAAACAATAGACATGATGAAAATTTATCAAACAACAAACAACTATTAAACTATATTATATATTATTAAATATGCAAGCTCAACAAATAAAATAACTAAATAAAGTACACTGAAGCAAAACCAACTAAAATCAAACACGATCTATCATTATACATCAGCATAACCTCACTATTAAGTACCACGTGTTCTGAACGCTTTGTTTATTGTTTTACCACCAGACTAGTTTGTGACGTCACGTGGAATTGCCCTATGGAAAACGTGGATTATTTTGAAGAGTTAACGGATGATGAGGATTTTCTAGAAATGATAAGAGGAGTAGAAAAAGGTTTATTCACTTATTTGTATACGACTTTTATACCTCATTGAGATTTTATACTGGGTTTTAGGTTTAAGGAGAAACGCTCGCATATTTCGAACAAGAGAAAATCATTTTAAAGAGTGGACGGAAAATGAGTTTTTTGATAGATTCAGAATATCAAAAGGCACTGCAATTTAATTTTTTTATAAGAACCTCAGCCAGTGCCTTGAGCATAACATTTTTCGTCAGCATACATTTTCTTGGCTGTTTTTTTAATATTTCTATATTTATTTAACAGCACGTCACTTGTTCGTTGTGTGGTTGCACTGATAGAATTAAATTCTTCAGCCAACTGAAGTTACAAATTTTTCATATGCCGAGAACTTTCTGCATCTGTTTTCTTACACTCTATAACGTTTTTATACTTAGCAGCTAGAGAAATCAACGTCGACTCTTCAAATGCACTAAAATTTGGAGTACGCACTACGCTTGTTTTTTTATCCGCCATCTTTTCACTTCAAAGAGAACACACAAAATGATATTCAACGCCAAGCACGCTTTTGATCATTGACTGTCATTGATTAACGATTTTACAGTATACAAAAACTGTGACAATTTTTCAAGTTAGTACCAACAATAATGATAAAATGCTCGAATGTTACTAGAGATTTGGATAACCAACATAAAAATATTAATTTGACTGTGGTTCAACTGATCACAACAAGAACATCTTTCGTACAACGATTGATTTATTTGACTATGGTCAACATGTGAACCTGGTTCAGTTGATCAATTGGTTAACTACATTACATACAACTGGCCCTTAATAATGTTATTGTGACCATAATTATTCCTTTTTTATTTAGTCAATTGATTTGTAACAAAAGAAAATTAGGTTATGTGTGTTTATATGTAAACAAAATCAAATATCTCTTCATCCCCTCCACTTTATTTCCGACTCAAGTTCAACTGATACCCCCTTACATCACATTCAGCATCGGTGAAGGGGGAGGAAAAATCTCAGCTCACTTCGAAGTGAGTAAATTAAAAAGAACGCGCACATTACCGATGTGAGCTGAGTCAGTCAAAAAGAACACACCTATTATGAACGTACTCGATGTGTCATCAGTCATTTTTGATTTAGCGCGAATTTTATACTAATGGCATTTTAATTCAAATAATTTCATCTTGATAGGTAATTTCAAGCAGCAAATACGTTAAAGACAATCTCCTGGGTGTACAAAATTATGTTACACAAGTTTTTGTTGAGCTACTTTTAATATAATCTGACAGTTTTGTGACAACTAAGTAGGTATTTAAAGATGACAGTAGCATACTAAGCTTTTTTCGATTTTAATTGATTCTCCATATAAATGTATGTGGCGTGGGCAAAGTGCCGTGAGAATAATTATTTGTTTAACTAGGCAGTCAATCTACTTTGCTGCCGAGTTGAACATATAATTTTTTCTCCGATTGTTCATGATATAGGAGGATATTGTATTTGCAAATTATCTGAGGAAAGAAAAGGTGGCCTATTCGTTCAAAATTGTAGTAATTTTACCATCAATGTTAATAACAACTAAACATATGTTTTTAAATTCTTGTTAAAAGTGTTATGTAATAATTGCTAATAAATGCTTACGTCAAATGTTTTATTCCAATTGAGTATAATCACTTTGCTGCCTAGGCAGGAAAAGTAATACTTTGCTGATTGATATGTGTCAGCAAAATTAATATTTGCTGCCAATCGGAGAAAAATAATATTTCTCACAGTATGAGCAATACTTGGTTTTGAAATTAAGTAAGCTATGAGAAATACGTCACTTTTCATAGCAGTTGTAGAAAAAAATATTTATAGTCACTATCCTATTCTGAATGAAGCTTAACAGAGTACCTATAGTTTCTATTGATAAATATATTAAACTAGTACTTATTTTCATTATGAACACACCCTCTCAATCGTTTTTTTTGTCTTGTGTAGTGGATGAATTCGATACGGTAAATTATTTATGCTTGAAGGAATTTGACCTGCTTTAGATGACAAAACTGGATTCGCGTATAGCTAACTGCACTTTGTTGTAGTTACAATTAAATTTGTCACTAGATGAATTATTATTCATAAATGTTCTTTATTAAGTAGGTACATAGATAATAATAATAAACAAGCGTAACCCATTAATGTTGATTGTAAATAAAAGATTTATATGGAACCCGGTTCGAAGAAAGCAATTATGTTTTACATATTACAATAAATAATAAAGAAATAAACTATTGCAAAGCAGTAAAATTATAGGTCTGTTCCAACCGGAATCAGAAAATGTCTGAAACAATTAGAGAACAAACAGTCCATGGCAATCAGTGATAGGAGTTAGGGCTTTTTCAGACGGTGCGATTGCGATGCGGTTTTCCGTTTGCGACATCTCGTATCGCATTCGCAGAAAGCTTTCACACATGACGATACAATTTTTTCTACAACGATTTAAAAATAAAACATTGTGCGCTGTAATGTCCAGGTGATCTTCGCAGTTAGTTGAGTGTATTTGTGGCATGAATAATAGAAGAAAAGCGAAGTATTTTATTGGCATTGCTACATCGAAGGCGAAGGAAACGTAAAATTATAGCTAGATGTAACAATCGAGTGAATCGACATTAATTGGTACATCCACTTTTGCAAGTGAGATACGTCGAAGGAGCTTTTTGCACTATTTTTGAGAAATGGAGACAACATGAAGACACATTTTTTAACTACTTTCGAATGACAATATCAACGTTCCATTACTTACTTGCTTGCTTACTTACTGATACATCTCGCGACAAGCAGTGACACGTCTGGAAATGTGCATTTATTTTTGTGGTTGGCTTAATATCGCACGGAAAAAATCGGGCGGTATCTGACCAACAAACGCACTGTCTTGTGATATAAAAAAATGCCGCACTAAGCGTCCTTTTTTTTTGTCGCTTCTGCATAATGTGAAAATTACACATATGATTACATACAGTGTGGAAACAATACAATTCTTTATGTCATTATTTTATAAAATTATAAAAAATGCCGAGACACGTCAACTTTTGAATTAAGTTGTACAGCTGGCAACGCGTTAGTTTACGTTACTGTTTATTCATTAAAAAAATATATGCAGCAACATTCCTGCGTATTGCTTTTAATGAACAAAATACCTCAAGCAAAGAATCAACTATTTTTTCTCAGAAAAAAGTATGCCTATGTAAACAATATAAATTTTTCATTTGGTGGGCTCAATGTAAGTACCTAGTCTGAATTTTGTTGAGTATGTATCTTGAAAATATATTTGTAGCTAACTTCAATAAGTTGGCATGTATCTAATAATTGTATCGGAGCGGCATCGAAAGATATTTTTAAAAACGTATCATTTACGCATCCTGGTGAAAATTTTCCTTTATGTTCTTTCTTATCCCTGTATACAAGAGTGCCTTTATATTATACAATTAAATTCGCAAATCGCGACATGAAAATTAAAAAATCCTATAAACCTACTACTAAATTACAAATATTACACAATTTATAATTATTAGGTATTTTTTGTTCTACTTTATTTCATAAGTTTGGTTAAGGATTTCATTTTTTTACTAAATGCAATTATTCAGCATTGTTTTTATATGCAAAACCAATTCCAAAGTATGTAGAATCTGGTATAATTTTTAATGAATGTTTTCTAGTTTCATATTATAAGATATATTATATTTGTACATTTTGACGAATTATTTTTTATATATTATTATACAGTGTGGAAACCACTTATGGAATAAAATTCTTTATGTCATTATTTTAGAGAATTATAAAAAATGCCGAGACACGTCAACTTTTGAATCGAGTTGTGCGTTATGTAAACATAAAGTTAAATGTACAGGGTGATTCACGCATGTATGCCATGGTCGGTGTTGTTTTTTTTAATGAAACAACCTGTATATTTGCATACTTTTGAAATCCTCTTAATGAACCGATTCCATCAAACTAAATAAAGTATGGTCGATTATGAATTATACAGGGTGAAATTTTAAAATTAATAATTTATTACACTTGAAATATTGGTAAGTACTTTTTTAAATTAGCTTAATATGGATTTATCCAAAATCTAAACCAACTAATTATTAGACGTATTTATATATTAAACAAAACCTGCCAAGCCCATGAATTGTATCATAAATACCTAAAAATTGCCTAAAAACGCCAATAATTAGGCAAAATCGGTAAATAATGTGGATTGTTTTCTATTCTTTCAGTTGTTGATGTGTTGACAGTTTATACTGAAAATGTAAAATCCTTGTCAACCACTCTTTCCTTGTCGACATAACAATGAAATATTTAACTGAGACTTACCGAATTGAGATTTTAATGATGATCGGGTACGGGGATAACTGCAGAAGTCAAGTTGAAGTGGCAAACTTATTCAATCACAGGTATCCCGAATTGCCTAATATTTCACAAAGTACTGTGTCTAAAATTCATGCACAATTCAGAGAACTTGGACATGTCAAACCATTGGAAAGAAAACCACACTTCGTCGAAGATGATGTGAAAGTGGATATTTTGTTGTGTCGAAGAGAATCCAACTTCAAGTACACGTCAAATTGCCCGTGAAAATAATGTTAGTCATACAACTATTCTAAGATGTCTTTATAAACATCATCCCTACAAATTAACTTTTGTGCAGGAGTTAACAGAAGACGATCCAGATCGTAGAATGGATTTCTGCGAAAGATTGATGAATAAGCTGAACAGAAATGAGATAGCTCTTGGTACCATTCTTTTTTTTCTGACGAATCTACATTCACATTGAATGGAGAGGTAAGGCGACAGAACTGTTGATATTGGTCAGCAGAGAATCCTAATTGGATGCGTGAGACTCATACTCAGTACCCTCAAAAGGTGACCGTTTGGGCCGGTATCATAGGCGACCATATTATTGGTCCTATATTTATAGATGGAAATTTGACAGCTGAAAAATATTTAAATATGCCTAGAAATGAAGTTATTCCTGCGTTGGCAAACTTATATCCCAACCCAATAGATCCTAGCTTACCGAATGAAAATGTTTGGTTCCAGCAAGACGGGGCAACACCCCATTATGCTTTAATGGTAAGAACTTATTTAGATGAAATATTCCCCAATAAATGGATTGGACGAAGAGGTACTATTGAGTGGCCAGCTAGATTGCCAGACCTTACGCCGTTAGATTTTTTTCTGTGAGGTTATCTCAAGAACAAAGTATATGCAACACAACCAACTAGCATTGTAGACCTCAAAGACAGGATAACTACAGAAATACGGAATATTTCACCTCAAACCTTTAAACAAAGTTAAGGAGGAGCTCTATAGGATACTGTGCTATTGCCAACAACTAGGTGGAGAACATTTTGAGCATTTATTTTAATGTATTAAAATCAAATACATCAGGTATTTAATGTATGTGTTTATTAACTGTAAAAATAAAAATTTCACCCTGTATAATTCATTATTGACCATACATTATTTAATTTGTTGGAATCGGTTCATTAAGAGGATTCCAAAAACATGCAAATAGGCAGGGTGTTTCATTAAAAAAACACTCACTATGGCATACTTGCGTGAATCACCCTGTACATTTACATTCATGTTTACTATGGAGGGTAGAGGTAAGGAGAACCGTCTTGTATGGGGGGAGAGTTGAAAAAGTGTCCAGCTGTATACTGACAATAAAGCTTCAAGTATCTGCCAGAGTAGCGCTGGCATACAAAAAAATCTAGTATGAACATAGCTATTGTAGACGGAGTGAAGTGTGCTGAGTTTAAAAATTTTCATGACTAGAGTAGTTAGTAAAATACCCGTATACAAAACTTCAACTATTTACCTTGTTTATTCCTCTATGTTCTTCTAATCACTTTTGGCGCTTTCTTTAAAAAGTATCCTAAGGTACCGCAGCGCCACCCTTATTGGACGCGCTGTTACGGACACTTTTTCAAACACAGAGACGGTTCTCCTTACCTCTACCCTCCATAATGTTTACATAACGCACAACTCAATTCAAAAGTTGACGTGTCTTGGCATTTTTTATAATAGAGGAGTTCAGTCTAAGGTCAGTGTGGCCAACAAAAAGTGGTTTTTCTGACAATAATGACAGTTAATGTCTACCCCTTAAAACATAGGATTTTTGCATGTTTTTTATCATTGCGAACATCTATATTGCTTTATTAAAATAATGAATACACCCCCGAAGCGTATATTTTAAAATTTAAAATGACTTTTTAGCTGAATACTCAACATATCGATGGCCAATAACTCTAGGAACTTCTGGCAAGTCACCATTTCATTTCTGTTATTCAGTCACTAATTATGTCAAATGTCAGTTATATTTATTTTTGTTGATATTCGTTCATCTGTATGTCCATTTTCGATTAGATTTTTGTAGCATTTCTAGTTAGGCGTATCTCTATTCTTCTAATTACTTTTTCCACTGACATCTGACATAACTAGTGACAGATAACAGAAATGAAATGGTGACATGCCAAGAGTTCCTGGAATTTTTTGCCACCGATGTTCTGTGTATTCAGCTAAAAAGTCATTTTAAATTCCAAGATTTACGCTTCGGGGGTGTATTCATTATTTTAATAAAGCAATATAGATGTTCGCAATGATGAAAAACATGCAAAAATCCTATGTTTTAAGGGGTAGACATTAACTGTCATTCTTGTCAGAAAAACCACTTTTTGTTGGCCACACTGACCTCTTAGACTGAACTCCTCTATTTTCTAAAATAATGACATAAAGAATTTTATTCCATAAGTGGTTTCCACACGGTATATATACTTCCACGATATCGTTGCGACATACCGCAAACGGAAGATCGTATCACAGTCGCACCGTCTGAAAAAGCCCTTACTCGAAAGTAAACTGGTTGTTTTTGTTATCCCCCGATCGTTTCTGATAGCAGTTGGAACAGGTCTTATATTTGTTTTAATTTGTTTTCAATCTGGGTGTGGATGAGGCTAGTAGGACAATAACTTTCTTAAATATTGTAAAGCAGTCTATATCAGAAATTAATTACCATTTTATTCAAACTAAATCAAAGCTTAGTAGCTTCTTTGACTTTGATATTAGAACAGTGGAAGCTGACAAAAAAGAAGCAAAAATTACCTTTGGGTTGAAAGAAATTACGAAAATAATCGAATTACAATGTCGACCATGCATGAAGGGTTGTAGTAATCAAATTATCGAGTTCTCTCCACAATTCTACTCAAGTCTCGCCTGACATGGTTTCACTATTTCACTTTGTTAATTTCAAAAGTTTTTTTTCTGTTCGTACACACAAAAGTAGTTAGACTTTTTGTATTCCATTGAAACGGACGAGCAACATGCATATTTGAGAAGTTCGAATTTGAAAAAAACTGGTTTGAAAGGCTTTCAATACTATCTCTAGTTATATTATTATGGGATAACCAACAAAGTGATCCTAAGAAATTAAAAAAAAAGAGTATATACTTCAATTTTGAACAGAGAGGTTTATTTTTTTCAATACAATTACAGATCACCAACAAAAATATAGAAAAAGAAAAAAAGAGATTTTGTTTGTGCTGGAGAAGTGTGTAGAATAGTTGTATATGCATTCAGTTACGAAATGCCTAATTTTGTGTTTCGCAAAAACTCACAAGTTACACAAAATTTCATTACGTAACGTATTGCATACAAGATTTTTTCTAATTTTGAAGGAAGTAATAAAAAAATTAAATTTAATATAATTGATAAAAATTTGGAAAACATAAATTTAGTTTGTTGCTGTTACTTCATGTTTGTTGTCAGTTTGACATTTTGTAAAAAAGTCTAGACGGAAGGTTTTTAGCGAGATTGATATATTTTTAGTTTTATTTTTAAAAAATTAGTGATTCAAGTTCTGAAGAGCTACCAAGCGATATTGAAGAGGCAGCAGGTAATGCTCTATTATCAGTAATTCCCAAAAAGTCAAAGGCAGTTTATGTTTTGGCATACGAAAAATTTGTTACGTGATGTGATGAGAAGAAAATTAAACATGTTAATGGGAAAGTTTTACTTGCATATTTTGAGGGTAAGAAAAATCTAAATGTTTCCACATTTTGCACACTTTACTCAATGTTAAGGTCTGAACTAAACCTGGAAAGAAATATTGATATTAAGAAATATACAAATTTGGTAGCATATATTAAATGGCAAGCGGACGGGTACAGTGCTAAAAAGTCAAAAGTTATTAAAGAAGATTTTGCCAAATTTTTAGTGGAAGCTGATGACAAAGAATACTTAATGGCTAAGGTTGCAATGATAACTGGAATGGCAGGAGCATGCAGAAAAGCAGAATTAACATTTCTCCAGTTGAAAATGTTATAGACGAAGGAAGCCATTTTCGTATTGATATCCCACCTTCAAAAACAAAAGTTATACGGCAGTTTGCAATTACCACTGGAGACATTGAAAATACGAATCTGGTTGAAATATTAAGAACATATATTAAGTTGCGTCCCCAGGTTCTTAAGCACAACAGATTTTTTGTAAAATATGCGAATGGAAAATGTACCAGAAATCCTGTGGGAATTAACACATTTAGCAGTCTGCCAAAAGTTATTGCACAATTTCTTGGTCTTTCAAATCCTGTTCTATATACTGGCCACTGCTTCAGAAGAAGCTCTGCCACTTTCCTAGCAGACCGTGGCGCTGATATTTTAAAATTAAAGAGGCATGGAGGTTGGAAATCTACCTCTGTTGCGGAGGGATATGTTGAAAATTCCATGAATAATAAAAAACTTATAGCGTAAGAAATATTTGGTGAAACATCTAATGCAATGTGCGCCGCTTCCCAAATAACAGCAAGTTCGAGTAATGAAAAAAATATGTCGTCGGGAATTAATTTGAATAATTGCAATAATTGTGTTATCAATATTGATAATAATTATTTAATTTATAATTTATGTTTTTAACTTGTATTAGGTATAACAGTTTAATAAATAGAATAATTCTTTTTGTCACTAATTTTGAAATACATTTTTCGTCACCAATTGCATAAAATTTTACTTTATGCAACTAGTTACAAAAAGTAAGACGTTTCATAATGTCAATCAGTTTTAAACAGTGTCACTTTATATGTCAAAATTAGAAAAAGGATATTTTTCTCCGATTTTAGTGACATGTATCGATCATAGAAGTAACAATTTCACAGCATAGGCAATAAATAGTTATTTGTATACTAAAGCCGCAAAATGCTTTTTCGCGTTCCGAGAGAGAGATTATCGCCGAGGCCGCTCCGGCCGAGGCAAGATAATCTCGAGGTCGCGAAAACATTTCGCGGCCATAGTATACACAATATTTTCCGTGCAACCGTGAAAATTACATAATTTCAATAAACATTATGTCTCTTTAGAAAAGACAGTTAGTTTTTGGTTCGAAATACATTGTTATTGTCATATTTCAGAAATGTCAAATGCTGTAGTGGCGTTCAGTTTGCCGGCAGTCACTATGGGAACGGCCGTAAAAATTCAGTTTGCCGGCAGTCACTATGGGAACGGCCGTAAAAATTTTTGTCGGCCGTCACTCTGGGTAACGGCCGCAAAATATCATTTTGCGGCCTCTGTTGCGGTTGCAAAATGCTTGTTTTGCGTCCGGTTGCACGAAAAATGATTTTTTAGAGTAACACATAAAGGCTGTCCCATTTTTTATATATTTTTAGCGCGCTTAGCACTCATCACACGCACTCATCTTACATGGATTCAAAAAAATTGGTACGCAGTCGTATTAGACGTTCTCGTAGCCCTTTGTACTCAAACATGACTCAGACTCTCTCAACCTACGTAAGCTGAATAAGTTCTTCATGTGCCTCCGATAACGTGGGCGTGATACATCTTCCTCTTGAGCACTTCTGGCTCAGTATCTTCAGGAGTAAAATTGATTTCTAATAGTTTAAATTTGGATTGGATGAATGAATAATTTTTTTGAAAATTTTAAATGCGTAAAATTAATACCGACAAATGGGTTAATGGAATCCCTAATTGGAAATAATTGTATTTTTATAAACTATTAAATTTCATCCAAAAAAGAGGAAAATTCTAATGCAGATAGGATCACTGGGATTTAAAACGTTCGCATGAATCATATTTAAGTGCCTCTTTCCCTTTTTATGTTAAAATATATTATCAATGAAGTATGTCACCCAAGGGAATATTTTGGTTTATTTTCCACTCTTCGTTTACCATGGCTTCCTTTTTCTGTTATTTCAAATAACTTCACCAGAACTTTTCTAATAATTAATTTCAACTTTTCAATTGAAAATTATTTTAAATAAAGAATATAGATGTTTGAAAATTGTAAAATGAGTAAGTGGGTAATGTTAAAAGCGTTGAAACAGCCCTCCAACCGAGAAAATTGATGGAGCTACTGATAGTGACATTAAACTGATGCTTATTAACGAAAATTATTTATAGATCTAGCTACTACCCCAATTGAATATTCTAAGGGTTGAGTTTTATAATTTGCATAAAGAACTAGAAAAAAAACAGCAGATGAATTTTAAACACTAGAAACCCAGAAATTGATCTGTATGGTAGTTTCTTCTGTTGCAAATGTTTTTATTCGTGTCATTTATGAAATGAAATGGTAGGTATAACAAATACACTCAATTATACCAAAATCATATGTTCAGACTGCTTCTATTATCTGTAAAAAAGCCAGATATATAACACGTTCACATTTATTATTTAGTTTTCAGTCATTAAAGTGAAAACTGTCTAGATAAGTAAACCACAATGTTGTCAATTCGCGTCAATGCAATCATTATAGTTTAAAATGGCATTCAATCGTTTATTAATAAATTATAGTTTAAAAAAACCAACAGGTTATCGAACTAAAAGATAAAAAATAATGATGGTTAATTAATAATGCTCAATTTAAGGCTCAATTTAAGGAGATTGTTTCGTGGGATACAGGGGGCAAATTTGGAAATTTTTCGTGAAATAACCGAAACTTCCATTTATGTCTGTGTGTTATCAGTACTAATAGGACCATGGAGCTAGTATTAAAGGGAGTCGCTACGCCTGTCATAAAAGTGGTAGCGGTTTCGCCATTTTACTACCACTTCTCAGTCAACTTGACATTAGTATTGTTTTGTGGATGTAAATTGGGTATTTTTGGATTTTCTTTTTGTTAGTGTCGTCTTTTTCTATTTTAATCATTGAAAAATAATGGTTTGTTGTGCTTCACGAAGTTGTACAAGTAGAGACAGTGTAAAAACGAAAAAATCATCAGGAACAACATATCATAGGTTAGTAAACAATCGAAACAGGATTGTACTGGAATATATTTCTTTGTGCTTCAATAAGTTTTATTTAACTTCATATTATATTTAATGTTTGTAGATTTCTTATAACTCCATCAATAAGAGATATGTGGCTGAAATTTGTGAAAAAAGGTTCTTGGCAGCCAACAAAATACAGTGTTTCTATATTATCAATTTCATCTTGTCAAAAGGACGATAATGTGCACTTTAACGAAGAAAACCACCTCTAATCAAAAATTCAAAAAGCCGCTACGCTATACCTAGGTGAAAAATAATTTCACTAGTGAATATATTTTTTTTTATTGAAAATTAAGCCGTCGACGCCATATTGCTAACATCACAATGTCACTCATGTGATACCACTTTCCTATTATAAGATAGTCGACTGTGTCATCTCCTCTTAATAGTAGCTCCATGAATAGGACATTGATAATTGCTCGAAAAGATGACAGTTGTCATAAAATGTTTGAGCATTTATCAATGACCGAGGGTTATTCGGACAGACATTTTTTTGCTAATTATAGAAAAAATATAGAGCTGAAACAAATCGTGACATTTCGAAATATTAAATATTTGAAACTTCAAAATCGAAATAAATCAATATGTGTCCATAGCAACGTGAAAATAGCCCATGGTCTCTTATCAGTGTAATGTTGACAAGATTGGGTGAAATTGTTCATATGATAAAAATGAGGAAATTTGATTGGTTCTTTGAACTGTCAAATAATTTTCTCCATAACTAATCATTTGTAGAATGGTTATTTTGTGCATTTCTGTCAAATGAACGATTTTCATGATATTATAAGATCTGTTCCAACTGTTCCAACTGCAATCAGAAGCGATCAGAGAACAGTCGACCACTGCAATCAGTGATAGGAGTTACGCGAATGTAAACTCGTTGTTTCCTAATCGTTTCTGACTGCGGTTGGAATTGGTTGGAACGTTAACGAAATTCAAACGATAAGTTTTTTACTGAATATAGCAACCAATCAAATTAGTCAATTTTAAGTCATGTGTCAAATTTCATCCAATCACCTCTATATTACAGCGATTATTTTTTCACTTGTCAAAATCTGACTTTTTGGTGGTTTTAACCAATAGCAATACATTATTCTAGCCAATCATTCGGTATTATACTGATAATTCTGCTTCCTCATCGATAATACCTTGTTTACATTGAAACGTCAAAATTTTACTTCGAATTTGTCATTATTGACAACTAAAAGTCATCACCCAAGAGAATATTAACATTTGATACATTTAAATACATTTTAAATTGTTGAAAAAAATAATCTTCCCAAATACAACTCGCTCTACAAATTTTATCACATGATTTTTTATTTTCACCACTCAAACTTGTTTATTTGAGGCAAAAACATTCAAACAAACTGAATTTAGGTAAAATCCCTCGTCCTAACGGACTCGTGATTTTATCAGTCGGTTTGTTTTCATATTTTGCCAAATAAACAAGTTTTCGTGGAAAAGAAAAAATTATCGATAAAATTTGAAGCACTCGTGGTATTACCTTTGATAACACCCTGCATGTGGTGTTTTCAGTTTGATGTTTTTTTTTCATGGAGACTATATCTAGTCTCCATGTTTTTTTTATTAAAAATTATTTAAACGTCAAATTGGCAAATGGTTTAAAAATGTTGCGAAGATTTGGTATTGCATCTAACGATTCAATTAATTTACCAATTGTACTTTCCACAACTGTAGTTTTAAATAAAAATGAATAATATTTGTTCGATTAAAACTAGTAAATTGTGTATTGAAAACTATTCAACGTCAGATTGACAATCAATTTTTTGATATCTACAAAGTAAAAAATTATCTTATCGAATACTCATCAGGCCTTGATAAATACTCAAAATTTTGTCAATGAGAATCCTTCGAGCGTATTGCTCAATGATAATAGCCCTCGGCCTGCGGCCTTGGGCTATTATCAAGCAACACGCTTTCAGCATTCTCTATAATAAAATTATCAAGACCCTAGGCACAGATTGCACTGTTGACTCGGGGACAATTACAATCTCTAGTGCCGGAACTAGTTTTTTTGTAAGTTTCCACTTAATCTTTAAAACTGCGCCATGAATGAAAACAATAATCATAATCGAATATATATATATGTATTTATTTAATACCTATTTGTACATTCTTATGATTTATTATAAATAGTCATTAGGTACTCTTGGGAGATTAATTATTAAATACATTTTTAGATAACACAAATAATTACAAAAATCAACCAAATTTTTAAGTACAAATAATTCTTAATTTGTTTTTTATCAAAGGGAATACAATTTACACCTATGCAACGGAGAATGTTGATAATAATTTGAAGCACCAAAGTTAATATGAAAAATTTTAAAATTTCTTATATCATAGGCCGGGATATTAAATTACATACTCTCATCCTTTGGAAATCGGAAGAACTTTATTTTTATATCCAAATAAAATTTATTTGGACAGTCTCTGTATGAACAATACACTCCGCCGTGATGTTTATTCATTTTATAAGAATAATAGTCTATGCCACCATATTTTTATAGTTAATATTACCACAACGCACAATCGATTAGTCAAATAACACAATTAATAATTAATTGTTGTCGATTGAACACCTTCAAACAATGGAGCGAACAAAAATGGCGTTACGAATTTTGAGCAGATTACAAGTGATTTTGAGCATGTTTTGACGTTTTCATTAGGTTAGGTTAGGTTAGCCGTCACTGTCATTGTGCATTGAGTTAACTGTATAAACCCTCACTTCGTGGAATCTACTCATCA
>CAJUYI010004253.1:2634-19271 GCA_910591695.1 Galerucella pusilla
TGAAGTAAATTCACAATTTCAAGCAAACAAGATTTCATTTTAAAATGGGATTTAGTCTGTTATTTGTTTATTTTACACTACTTAATCGATAATCATAAAACTTTCCACACACATTGCCAGAGGTACAAATAATAATAAAGGGGAATTTTCATCCAGAAAAATTAATTGATACTGAACTGACCAGTAGTCCTTATAAGGCTCAATAGTCCTTTTAATAGGTCCTTTTTCGAGCAATTTTCCTTTGGGCATACTAGTCCTAGGAGTCTCTCCAATAGATCAGTGCTTATACAGATAGCTTCCTCCCTATATACACTGTGTTATTCATAAGATGCGACTTAGGGATTCCTGTACAAAGCTGTCAAACGCGAGTTAACTTTTTTACCAACTAGCGTTCATAAAAAATATGACAGATTTGGAAAGGTCATTGAAAAATAAGTTCAAATGCATTTTTAATTTTCTCAAAATCGCTCTGGTTTGATAAAAAAATGGATAGTTATGTTTAAAACAGTAGTACTCAATTTTCATAACTCCCTCGAATACTGAAAACACTTCACGTTTAACTTCCAAATTTCCCGTGCCTTTACCTGTCTGGCTATCTCCTACGCGGTTGAAAGTATTCGGAAGTGGTATGAAAATGGAGTTTGACTTTTTTAAACATAACTATCCATTTTTTCACTAAACCTGAGCGAATTTATGAAAATTAAAAGTGCATTTGAACTGAATTTTCAACGACCTTTCCAAATCTGTTATATTTTTCATGAACGCTAGTTGGTAAAAAAGTTAACTCGCGTTTGACAGTTTTGTACAGGAATCCCTATGTCGCATCTTATATGTAACACAGTGTTATGCCAATAGTTATATCCATGTGTTTCCAAGAAATGGAAAAATCAGATTTATAAATTTTCTCACTCTAACTACTCTTCCTGTTATCATTATACTATGTACACACTTTGTCAGGAAACAGGGTACTTTTTATCCAGAAAAAAATTAATATCGAGAGTCAGAAACAGCTATATTCAAGCTACCCTGTACCATTAGAGTACGAATCCACTAAGAAAAATACACAGCATTAGGTATCGTGTATCCAGCCATCTATCGTCTATCAGCCAATAAAGCACAGAGCTCTTGTGTAATCAGTTCCAAAATGATGTGGGAATGCCTAGACAAACTAAATGAACTAGGCGAGAACAATATAGTCACCCTTCTATGGATTCCAGAACACACTGGAATAGAAGGAAATGAAATAGCAGATGAACTAACAAAGGGGGGGACTGAAATACCTTTCTGGTGGCCTGAACCCTTTTGCGGAATCAGTCCCAATGTAATATGTAAAACCGAGAAAAAGAGAAGATCTGACCATCGGAAATATCTAGTAGGGCTTGAACAATCAAAGACTCTTCTGGGTGTACAACCTGTTGGAATCAAATGAATGCATAAGTCAAAGTAAAACTACGGAAAGAGTTTTAACAGGGATCCTAATGGGACATTGTCGCCTGAATGGGCACCTGAAAAAGCTCAAAATAGTGGAGGAAGAAGAATGTAGATTTTGTGGCACGGATCCATCCACATACTTTCCAATTGCACAGCACTCCAGAATCCTAGAGCACCGCACCTGGGAGATTACTGGATAGAAGAAGAACATTTACCTAAGTTTAAGCCTGCAGATAACCTAAAATTCTTCAGGAAAATAGGACTAAATGAGCTATTTAGTTTCTGAGACTCTCCTCAGAAACTATAAGTAGAAGTAAGGGGGCACAATAGATCCTACTTTAACATAATATACACATCTCGTTGCGTTGGACTTTATCGGGCATGACGCCTGTATATGTTTTTCTTAGTTGATTCAGACTCTTCCATCGATTAATCTGGAATCAGTTTAAAAAATCTAGACCGATGTTTAGCTTTCAATCTTCCCTATAGCATTTTATGTGTACAACGTAATTTTCTTTCGGTATTGTTTGAATTAAAGCAAGAAAAAAATAAAGACCCTTTTCAACGTCCTAATTCGATTAGGTACCTATGTATTCATTTGTTTAGAACGGTTGCATGCACTCCATTTGGTGGTCATTGAATTCAATAAGGCAACAAACATACACGCGCGCGCTTATACACTTGAAATGTCACTGAATGATAATACTCTTCAGTTCACACTTACTTATGCCTCATTACTTTCCCGATATCAGTGTGAGGAGCACCAAGAAATGTCATTGACATTAACCAGAGCCAGGTAATGGGCTGTGGAAATGAATTGGACTCACTATTAAATAGTGTAATGAGTGTTTTATTAGTGGTGATTTAATTACATCTGAAAAAATAGTTAATACAAAGATAGTATGAAAAATTAAAAAGTCAGAACGATAAGAATGGGTAACAGCGGTAACTATACTCATATACGAGAAAGTTAGCAAAGATGTTGTAAACTAAAACTGCCCCAGGCTAGAGCACTCCACCTCAGGGAGTGGTATTCGGCACCAATTAAACTATTTTATACACTATCACTGGGATGGGGCCACCAGCCACCAGCCACGCCACCAGCTTTTTAATCGAACGAAGCAATGAAAACAAGAAACAAAAGGTGGAAAGCTGGAAACACCTTGTGAGAAATTAAATGTACGTTACAAAAAAAAAAAAAAAAAATAAATCTACTTATTCTCGAACACGTTTATCGATCCAATTCAATGATTATTGAATAATCAATACAAAGAATGAAATAATAATTATTTATTGAATTTGAAACTCAACATAAATTGAATATTTCAAAAATCAAACGAAAAGAATACCAATTGTAATTAGCACGCCAAATCTTACACACGCTATAGATAAGACGGAGGAACTTATCTTAGAGGGCTGAGAATGTTTGCTGCTCTTAGCGCGATGGCGGCAGTGGCGGTAATTTCTTCGACAGACTGTGGACCTCGTGCACGGGCAGGAACGAGCAGGAACGGGCCTTGAACTTGCCATAAACTTCCCGGCTACAGAGCAACCAGACAATAGAAAATTGTTCACCACAAATTAAAAATAAAATATAAATAACTGTTGCCTTCTTTGGCAGTTAGAGGAAAAAGAGCATAATATAGAGACAAAGAGTCCACTCGAAAATTGAAATTTTGAACATCGACAGACAAAAATGGAAGGGGAATTTGATAAAAATTAATGTTTCACTTCGGAGTGGCTAGTGCGACAAGGAAACGGCATGTTTAGAAATTTAATAGAAATTTGGGAGGAAGTGACTAATGAGCCAAAAAATTCACTAAATGAAATAGTTTTTCAGACGAAAAACGTAACAGCTGAACAGCATGTTACAATGTTTGTGGAAATAATATTATATTATATGCTCTACAGGCCTTGAAGGCACGGTGCAGATAGTTTCTTCCACTCTTCTCTATTCTTTCCACACTTTCGAACTACTCAGATAGCACAAACACGTTTCAAAGACATCTTAATGACGTTTGTTCATGACGTTTCGAAGATGTCTTTAGGAGGTACATGGTTACAAAACAAGGCGTCTTTGGGACATCCATTTTTGTACGTCTTTAAGACACACAGTTTTGGACGTGCTTATGCCGTCTTTTTACTTGATGAAAATTAATGTTATAATGCCCCTTTATCTAATTCCACAAAATTGTATTGTATTTATCACTCTTCTTTAACTAATTTAGTGTAGGTACATCAACTATTATTGAAATATTCTTTTCACCTTCAAAGTGTTTAGATATTTATAGATACAGTTCTCCCGACTTTTCTCCATAATATTCAACAACTATTTGAGTCATGGAGGTAAAAGAGAGAGAGGAGAGAACATAACAGTATAAAGAATGATCGACCAAAGTGGCTTCTCAATATGGCCGACTTCCGTTGAAACGTAAACAAACCAGAGGCGTACATTGAATTATTCAATTAGGGGAAACAAAAAACTCTCATATGCATCTTTTTAAGGTGGTATATATTGGATAAAAGCAGTCTCCAAACACTATTGTACAACTCAATATCAACTTAAATTCATACTAATACTCATAAATAACCTTTCTAATACTGAAAATCACTATTTTTTCAACGTGGCTTTTCAATTTGACACATTTCAGTATATTAAGGTTTTCTATGTTGACACAAGAATTGATGACTAATTTCACTAATGTGGCTTCTCAATATGGCGAAAGTTGGTTAAATCACTACCACGCTTACCTTCCCTCCGTTTTATTTTACCTCGTTGATCTGAGTCTATGTGTATGTCTGTGTCGCCCTCTACCTTTCAAGTACTCAATAATTTAGTAATGCCGGCGACTTGCCCCATTAAAAATTGCTAAAAGAGTTGAACGTCCACAGTGCCAACATATTAAAAACGTCTTTAAAACATCCCTACAAAGGCGTTTTAAGCTTGTCGTAAGAAGGTAGTCTTAAAAACGTCCGTTTTACGAACCAGGACGTTTGGATCAAAGTAAGACATGAACTGGACGTCTTTAAGATGAAATGTGCTAACTGGGTCTCTTTCTCTCGGCCAACCTCTTCTTCTTTTTCCAATTAGAGTTCTATTGAGTGCCATTTTTATGTCTTCATTCTTCCTTTGCCTATTCTTTCTACTTGTTTCAACCACCTTAACATCTGTGTTTTTATATTTTATGTTGTTATTTTTGTTTCCTCCTACATATTTACTTTTTCATTCGATCTCCTTCTCCACACTTAAGGTTATTTTATGTTGTCGAAGACTGCTCTAAGCATTATCCGTTTCCATTGCTCCAGCAACTCTTCCTGTTTTTCTGTTAGGGTCCATATGCTCCACTTTCGTAAGTCACAATGGGTTTTATAGATTATTATCTTCATCTTGAGTGGAGGGCAATGAGGAGGCCGACACTCTGGCAAAAAAGGAATCAGAGACTTTACTTATTGGACCTAAACCATTTTTTGCCACTGCGGAAAGCACTGCCAGATCAGCGATGGCTACCTGAGCGAAGAGGAAAACCTACACGTACTGGGGCTCTCTCACTCGAAGGCGTTCATATGCTAATCTTCGAGTACAAAAAAGGCAGATCCTGGAATGGAGTAGAACAAACCTACGCATTCTGTCAGGACTGCTTACAGGACATTGTCGCCTAAATAACCTTCTAAAGAAGATAAGTCTGGTTCAGACCTCGGACTGTCGGTTCTGTAATTTGGATGACGAAACTGCGGAGCACATACTATGCTCATTGGGCAGGGTAAGGTATAGTACCTTACAGCCGAACGACTTCAAAAAAGTATAACCAAATACAACCATAGACTTCGCCAGAAGCACAGGATTGTGGGGTGAATTGTAATCCCTAGGGGGACCCACAATCCACAATAGACCTAGTTGCAGTGGAAGAGGCGAGAAGGCTCCACTCACATAGAACCTAACCTAACCTAAATTTATCTTTATTAAATAGTATTTTGATTTTGATTTCATCTGAAGATAATCAGCATTGTTGGGAGGTGCAATAAAATGTACATTTCTAATGTCTGTTAAGTATTCGTTAAATTTTAACTAGAACTGATGCAAATGTACATTAATTGGAAACTTTCTAAAAAATACGTTTTGTATATTCCATTTTTCATGACCAATAAAATGTTTTTCAGGAAATATTGTGACTGTAACGTGTTTGTTAAACATTCTCCGTCACTACCTAAATGTCACATTAGCTTGAAATATTACCCTCGCAATCTCCTAGTTACAGGATTAGTGTGGTTATTTTTATTTGCCTAATATACTACCAAAAAAAAATCAGTTGCTACTATAGAGACATAATAAAGAATATTGGAACGTTCGAATTCAGATATAATATTATGAAAAGATTTCTACCTGAAACTTTCAAGGGTTTCGGTACCCCAATATGTAGCACATTGTTGAATCTGAAGAAACTTGTTAATAATGCCTTTAGTATGTATTATTTCCGTAAAATAGGAAAACAAATTTTGCAGCATGTTAACATAAAAATCGAGAGTTCATTACAAAAGATATTGAGTTTGAATGATTTGTGTACCTTAGGTAAACATCTGTTCCGAATTTATTCATAACAACTATAAAACTTGCAGAAGAACCGGGACATCACAATGACAGAAGGGTTTTTTTGAAATTTACAGCTAATATCTTATAGTTTGTTTCAAAAAGTATATAGAATATTGGAATGCAATAATCCTTTAACAGCCAGATGTTTATCAGATAATATTACAGAGTTGTGCTCAAAATTGACGAAGTATTTCACAATAATTTAATAGTAACTTTAGGTAGGTATAGTTCTTTTTACGATCTAAGAAACTGACTTGACTTGACTTAGGCTTGAGATGCAATAAAACCATAAAACTTTTCGGATTTACCGTGCAGAGCCGCACTATACCCGATGAAAAAGAAAATTTATAATAAGAATGACCCAAAAGTCGTATAGAGTTTTCAGGTAATAATTTATTATTCGCCCACAAAATAAATACGACCCTGTCACGTCTAATACTTTTATGGCTTTATTGCATATCATTATCTCACCTCAGATCAGGTCAGTTTCTTAGATCGTGAAAAAATCTATAGATACTATTGGAAAATGCCACAACTTTTAAGTTTATAAAATAAAACTTTTGGTGGATCGCTTGGGATATAAAATTATGTGCTATAAAATCAAATACCTACTTTTCTCACCCACTAAGCAGTATTGTGGTCTAAAAATGTCTTGGCACGAAAAACACTTCTTCATTTTAAAACAAACATTCACCCTCACAACAAACAAGCTGAAGCATGTATTTTTGAAAACTGCTATTAGGGTTTCGGGGCGCCCACCCAGTAAAGGCTCCGAAGCCCAAAAGCTTCAGTTTCAAAGTGTAATTTTTTCTTGTTTTTAGGTAATATAATGAAAAAATAAACAAAGACAGGTCATTATTATGTAATATTTATTAACTGAATCAATAATTTTGCTTGGGCCTGTAGAAACTTTTTCTCAATCTCCATTTGGGCGATTAACGTGTTATAAATATATATAAATACCAAAGTATTCTGTCAAGTTTGAGTACAACTCTGTAATATCCGATAAACATCTGGCTGTTACGTTTATTGCATTACAATACTCTATGCAAAATTGCAAAATTTCTGACATAAAATAGCATTGACTGTTTACGTTAGTGATATTAGGCAATCCAGATCACTTGACCTAATATGGCCGTCCAGTGCAAGCGATATGGACAGCTGTACTGGAACTATACACACTATAAAATTCTACCGATCGCTTTCTACTGTTTATTATTATTATCCCAATCAACAGCAGTCGAAAGTCTCACCCTGTATAATGTCGACAACTCTTATTTTATTGAAAGATATTGCAGAATTCTACCGGTCGCTTTCTACAGTAGATAACTATTTTTCCAATCGACAGCATTCATTCAAAAGCCTCACTCTGTATAGTTCAATAAAAGTATAAAACTTTCCGGATTTACCGTCCAGAGCCGCACTATACCTCGTGAAAAAGAAAATAAATAAAGTATTTATAATAAGAATGACCCAAAAGTCTTATAGAGTTTTCAGGACTTCAGGTAATAATTTATTATTCGCCAACAAAATATATATACGACCTGTCACAGCTAATGTTGTCTTTGACTTTATTGTATGTCATTATCTCATCTCAGGTCAGGTCAGTTACTTAGTAGATCGTGAAAAAAAATATACACTGTCGACAACTCTTCCTTCTTCCCGTTTGAAAGATATTGCTTTTATGTAAATATTTCATAGTTATTATATTGTATTAAGATATTTCCTTTATTAATTTGTTCTACTTTATGTATGTCTAAGTAATGGTAGAACACGACACGTCTAGATGTCAAAAGTTTCCCCGTACATTTTTCTTGGATTAAATGTTTGTTAGTGTTTCTAAATACCCAACTAACTTTTCACATCATTTTCTACTCTCAATTACCTACCAACAATTTCTATCTACCAGAATAAATTGCTTTTTAAATAATATCGAGTGTCGTTGTATCGAATTACGGTGTTTGATTTCAAGTTGTGGTCTAGACTAGTTTTTTTTTTAATTTATTTTTTGCATATACCTACCCATCTGCATACCTTGTCAGATATATTCCGTATATGCATCGATGGAAACTTAGATTGGATTTTAAAAAATTGATAAAGCTAGATAAAGATAAAGTTGACTATCATGTTCTTTTGTTTGTAGATAACGACCGTGAATAAATATAAACAATTTGAAATTTAAATTTTATATGCATTAAAATATTAATGTAAGAAATGTATACATACTTAATAAGATCGCGTCATAGAAGTTTAAAAAAAATTCAATAATGGAAAGTCAGTAATTTATTCTTGAGAAAAAAATGTTATGAACTCCACGACGCGAAATATTTTTTAGACAATTAGGTATTTAATAGTATATTATACACCAAGGTGGTGAAGACTATTATTTATTTATTGGCCAAGCACCAAGATTATTTCGCGAGTGGCTTCGCCCCGAGCGGTATAAGGTGCGAGGTTTATAAATGTCTTCAACACCATGGTGTATATATACAATTTTTTCCACTACTAGCCAAATTTAAGACAAAAATTAAAAATAATTCACAAACGCACCACGAGAAGCGTTTATTCCGTCGTCTGACTGACAAGTATAGTGTCAAATATGTCATCAGTCATTTTTAGTTGAAGACGAATTTTAAACGAATGGCATTTTTATTCAAATAAGTTTATCTTGATAGATAATTTCAAGTAGCAAATGGGTATGTTAAATACAATTTCCTGGGTATACAAAATTATGTTGCACAAGTTTTTGTTGAACTACTATCCCTCAATTCTCAAAATGTTTGAATTCGTCCATTATTGACCTAAGTTAATAATAGAAATTTATTAACCACTAATAGAGAAATTCAACTTCTCAGCTGGCTAGAAGAAGCAATAATTGTCAACTTCACAGCTAGTATTGGAATAGTATATTCTTCAACTAGTGCTATTATTCACGCGGATGAAGTTTCCAAAACGAGGGAGCGCAGCGAGTGAGTTTTGGAATCATCCAAGTGAATAATAGCCATTCTACACAAGTAAAAGACTATACTTACTCCACAACTAAAAAGAAAAAACTTCCAGTGAGGATCGAACCTCGATCGTCCGCGACATAGTCAACCTCCACTAGGCTATAGAGCATATTTATAAAAATGTAATTATATATACGAACCTAACTCATATTTTTAATCGGAACCCTTACATTTATAAATGAAATTAATTCCGGGAGGCGTACATATTCACTATCGCTACTGTCGTTGTCCATTTTTTTCTCTTATAATACGTAAAATTATGATTTTATAATTTATTTTGACGATTCAAACGAGACGCTGTCAGAAGCGATTTGCGTTGTTAGGTATTTGACGTTTTAAAGAGATGATTTGATTTATTCATTTTAATTCATTTCAGCTTGAATTCTGATAATAATAGAATGTGATTGGCTAACGAGAGTGAATTCTTTTTATTATTTACTGGTGTGAAGAATTTATATCATTATGCAGCTAAATATGTAAAAATAATTTGTACGTTATTATTTAGTCGCGGAGAAAATAGTTATTTATGTCACTAGTGTGTAAAGTAGCCTTTTTTTTGACGAATGCGACAATCACATGAGTCGAAAAAAAGGTCTTTACACACGAATTGCATACAATATTTTTTCTACTAGCGAATATTTAATTAAAATACAAAAGTTTAATAGAAATTTTTTTACGCACTAGTGCGTAAAGTAAGTTAAATTTTTCTTTAGAAGAGTCTTTTTATAATAATCTAAAATAACATCATAGTTTTCTAAAAATATTCAATTCCTAAATATAAAATACAATTGCTTACTCTAGGTATAGTCGGAAGATCTCAATTTGAATTTTAAATGTCAGATTCAATTCACAAAGAAATGTCAGTCACTCACCGCCAACTTATACCTATTTACCGTATTATTTCCAGTACTCAATAATTATTTAACAATAATTATTAGGTTACTTTACCGAATTCTATAGGTTTCTATCTCCAATTTATGAAAAAAACTTAGATTTAATATCCGTTTATTATACCTATATTTTTATAAGACTAGATATCTATAACTACATACATATTGGAATTTTTTCTTTACGCACTAGTGTGTAAAGTAAAACTCTACGTACTTTACACACGGTAGTAGAAAAACATTTTTACTCGAGCTTCTATCACATTTGTACTATCTGATTTCCATTATTTAATTTTTTTTACAGGGCTGCTCTTAAAATATTTTTATATTTACTGCTAGATGACCGAGACATTAATTTTTTGGAATCCTCTTTTTATTATTGTAACGTTTGACATTTTCTTTTACTTAATAATTTCGTATAGTAACTAGTGTAATATTTAATTTATCTAACAATGTAGAAGTTAGTTTTCGCCACCATGGACGCTAGTGTCTAATTAGCAAGGTCACGCAGGTTCTCTATAGTTATTTCTCTTGTGATAATTATGAAAAGGAGATTCCAGTGCTCAGCGAATAACCCTGTCGATAGGCAAAAACACTCATATGCTGATACTGTACCAGGAAAATAAGGTACCAGATGATTAAAGCTTTTTGCACCTAGCAATTCAACTGCATCTTTTAAAAGACCCAAGGCTAACTTAACCGATATGGGAGGCACTGTGAGCACTACAGATAAGCGTACCAATTTTTCAATGTTAACCAATAATCTAACTAACCCATCGGCATCGAAATGACTTCCCGAAATGTTCTTTTGGAGACATCAAATGAAATTGTCACTATTTTGTTAACTTCAGAGCAAGCTACTAGAGCTTCATTGGGTAAGTATAAAAGTAAGAGATGGAATAAATAAATAAATGTTATTTTATTCGAGAGCTATTAAGAGCAGCTGGCACAAGAGGAGGTGGAGAAGGTGAAAGGAAATAAATATGTTTTCAATGATATAAGGTGCTAAAGGTTATGTGTATTTTTTGCTATGTTAAAACTGACAGTTCCAACGTGAAGATGTCCGAATTATTCTTTCCGCCGTCAACAGTTCAAGGGCGCTACAATTCGGAACGCAGCGCTAAACATGACAGATTTTTGACATTTGATATTTGTGACAGGCGCCAACCATGTTGTTATATGCAACCTTTGCAAAGTATGCAACAATTTTGAAAGAAAATCCTCGTACAACACACTAAAGTAGGTTATTCATTTAAATAACCATACCCTCAGTTCCAATTAAGTAAGCCACAAAATGTGTATCAAAGAAAAGCATACAAAAAATTTACAGTTGAATTTAAAGCCCTATCCTGTTATATAGTAACCACTTTAGGTAATGGCTGCATCGTTATCACGACTACAACGCGCGTATGTGTGCGGAACACGGTAGGTAAAGGGTAATCTATCATCAGTAATCTAGAGTCGGCAGCTACCGCTGGATTCCCGCCTACTGTGCTGAAACAGGCCGATAAGGTGCTGCCTGCGATGATTTATAAGAAACTCTCTGCAATCGTCTGTCTCACATTGTAATTTACAACGGTAAAATTTAAAGGTACATTGTTATAAAAATAAAGATATTTTAATACGTACAGGATGTTGTGAAAAGTATTGCCGATGCGGGAAAATCACTTTTCCGTCATTTTGGATTCATAGCAATGTAAATTATTGATTTATGAACCATACAATACGATTTTAGAGTAGGCAAACAAACAAGAGCTGTTTTTGTATACATGCATCCAATAACTAACCTATAATAGCCAAATAAAAAGAAGAAAATTAACCAAACTTCATTTAACAATTACTATATTCTCATATTATTTCAACGGCTTGGCAACATAGTCCAGTTATAACATATATATGACGTGCAAGAACATTTATATACGATATAGACTCCGTTTCAAGTAAGAAGAAGCCACTTGAAGTTGCAGTCGTATGCGCGAACTTGTTGTCAAAACCAGCGCCATATTGTAAAATTGACATTCG
Source organism: Galerucella pusilla (assembly GCA_910591695.1). Classification (NCBI taxonomy): domain Eukaryota; kingdom Metazoa; phylum Arthropoda; class Insecta; order Coleoptera; family Chrysomelidae; genus Galerucella; species Galerucella pusilla. Next base: position 14,571 of record CAJUYI010004253.1, read on the forward strand.
ACTTTAAATCAGTAGCGTAACGTTTTCACATTTTGTAGGATAGCACAAAGTGACAGAATTAAAAATGTATTCATCGTATGTTTAGTTTAAATAAAACTTATTTGGGAATTATTTGAAGCTTTTCTAGATAGTTCCACATACAATAGACACACTGGTATATGAAAATACTTGGTAATGTTAAAATATGTATACTCTCAATGAACGATTGGCGATGTTCGTATGTAACGCCAATGTCCTTACGATGCGACATAGATAAACAAGACCGATTTTAATTCCTGCGCAAGACAGTTGACAAACTTTACGTGGCTTCTTCTTATGTGAAACTGTGTTGACACAAAGGCACCTCCAAGCAAACAGTATATTGAACTAGGTAGACAAGTAGTTCTCAACCAGGCTATTGAAACTGGATAAGAGACAGTCATCGACCTGGTGACTAGACACTGAACTCTGAGGAATTATTTGCAGAAAATGGGCAAAGTTATAGATAACCTTTATGCAAGAAATGTGAACTTTATTTTGAAACACCCATACTCACATACTCTGCTTCTGCAAGAACTTATAAAGACTCAGAAGGAAGCACTTTGAAGCGGAAATAATACATCCATCACAACTACTATTCCGTCTAACTAGTGGCCTATATAGAAGACGCGAAGCTTCTGGAAGAGAAGTAGATAACATGGCAAGTGGTACAAGATTCAGTGGATTCAGTTCAAGTGCATGATCAGTTGAGCACAAACCAATCGAATGAATGAAGGATATTCAGAACGATAGCAAATCTTAAAGATTTTCACGATTTATAAAATTTCCAAGAAAAATTCAATGATCAAGCAGCACAAAATTATCAGAACAGAGATTCTTCGATAAATTTATCCTCGACGCCAAGTTTATTCTTCTTTAGAAATGAGCGCATACTTTTGTTGGAACGAGTAGGTCATGCGCGAGTATTAACTTCATTCGTAATATTGGGGATTCAATTTAAAATCATAGCGCCAGAGCGGCGATAACTCAACTACTTCTTTGTACATTGTTGTATAACCTCAATCATCTTCTACATAACATTTCCATTGTTTGATTGTAGTTTAGACGTTGCCTTTGACTTTTTTATTTTTCATATATATTTGTAGTTTTAAAAGTATTGTTAATTGTATTTATTATGCAAATTTATGTCAAGGATATTAAATAATCTACAAAGAGATAGTTCCGTGTTTTGCCTCCAGATAGAGTATCGCTTATATTGAATCCCCAATAGGGGATTCACTCGTTCATGAACATATATACTTTCAAGAAACGAACGATATTGAGAATTGTTTATAACCAATTCTCATTTATGTTTGGACAAACCTAATGACAGTTCGATGGATTAATATTACTATGTCGCCTTATCAAATTTGTAAATCAATTGTTCATTCTAAATAATTTTGCATTTTTTGAACAAACTTATATCATATTGAATTGAGTACTAGTATTCAGCACACGCATAATGGCTATTATACCCACTCATGTTAGGACACTCGCCATTGGCTTGCTTTATAGCTTCAGCTTCGAGGGTAATAGGTACTAGATAGACAATGGTACTAGTAGCTTGTTCAATATTATACCATTATAGCTTGTATGGTATAAAAACCGTTTTCCATGACGTCTGCCATAACTGCACTATGTTGCCAAGCACTTGAAATAGTATGATTATCTAGTGAAAGCCAAATGAAGTTTATTAAATAGGTAGGTACTTATTCTTCTTTTTATTTGGTTATAGGTTAGTTTTAGCATTGTCTAACAATGGTTGTAATTATTGTTTGCAAACAAACTTTAAGCGTTGATGACGATTTAGGAAAAATATGTGTATACATTTTAAGATATAATTGCAGGTAACTAACTTGTTAACTTTCTTACAGAAGTTAAAGGTAGTAATGGACGATTGTTATCACGCTCTTGTTCAAAACAATCCATTAAGTAATGAAGCCACAAGTTCTTTGCTTCTTTGCAGCGGCTGGTTAATTATTTCGGTATATTTACTCTAACAAGAACAGTTTTACAGTAATTTAATGACACAACAATATAAAAATAAATGAACGAAATAAAATACGTCGGGGGTACCTACCTAACCACAAAAGTTGCAGAAACCAGTTGAAAAACCAATTTTAAACGCGGCAACAGTGTACACTTTTGCCAACATAGAAAAGTTTATTGACGTTAAACTGAAGTCTGAGACGGTCATTTAGTTTGTACTTATTTGATATTTAATTATCCATCGAATTCTATTCCGTTTGAAATTTATCACACAATGTTTTTTAAGTATATATTTAAATTTATATTTAGTAACATGATCGATTTATCAAGTTTAAAGCGGCAAAACATAGTGATTGACAGTGTATCGGCACTTTGACACGTGAAAAACGGTCTTTATAATGGTTGAGCCATTACTTATACTAACTAAAAAGAAGTAGGACTTCGTCTAAAGTAGGTAATAACCCCAAATAAAATTAAAAAAATATCTAGACAAAAAGAATTCACATAATAATCCACTCTTCCCAAGTGGATGTGAGCATGCATTCTTTTTATTTGTAATTCGTTGTTTAACAACAATGGTATATTCCGATGGGCAATATGGGCAAGTTTAGTTCTTTCGAGTACAAATATAATGTGATTGTGGTTAATCGCATAACGGAAATTACGGATGCTTCTTTAGTTCGAACGCACTTTTTATAATGTAGCTTCACAATGTCAGAATCGACAGGGTCCGGCACTACAGGAGACCATTACTTATCCTAAACTGACTCTTTTTATAAATATCGTTCAGCTAAAACTAATTTATTCGGCCGTTTTCAGTTGGCTGATCTTGCGATTTTTGTCATCACCTCTTAATAGATGTTCTATGGGGTTTCTAATACCCCCAATAGATTCATTGTAACTGTAAAATATTTTAATTGGCATCCGTTATATACATATATACATATTACATTTTTATTGACGTTCTTTAAATCTGAATGTGTGCTAAAGAAAATTTTTTTTGTACAGAACTTTTTAATTTATATTTATACAGTGAGGACATAAATATTGTGATACAATTTGGAGCCGTAATATATGACCTCATTCTGCATTTTTTAACACACCAAAGACAGCTGTCTGGATATCAAATGGACAGCTGGCATTTGGAATACGACTGTGTCCCGTTAGGACACCAACTCTTAGTGCAGTTTTGCTATAGCTTAGGCTTTCACTTGTTCCCAACAGAAATATCTTTGATTGTCTAAGTCCTACTAGATATTTCCAATGGTCAGTGTTGAAACCATACGCTAAATTTCTGAGCTTTGAGAACTTTAAGGAGTACCTATACTAAATACTCCCTTAGAAGAACGTTGGCTACTGTATTAGCGAATACTGGAGTTGTTGTCTTAGCGCTTAAGCGAAAGGGCGGATGGAAATCTGCAGCTATTGCGGAAAGTTATGTAGCGGAGAGCGTCAAGAATATAAAGGAAGTTGCAAATAATTTCTTTTACAATATAACGAAGCCAGAAGTCTTCTGCAGTACCTACATCAAGAGCAACAGAAAACTTGGTTAGAGACGGAAAGGTTAAGGAGTCAGAACATTACAAACAAATTGAGAAAAAACGAGAAAATATTTATTAAAATTTTGTAAAATAAAATTATAATAATGGTACTGCAAGCGCCAAACGTGATGGCGATCCCGCCCCCATGCGCACAAACTCATTTTCAATGTTACCTCCCACTATAGCCCTTGCAAGACATATAAATGCTCTGCACAGAGGCGTATCATTAGTTGTTCTCGAATTCTGTGGGCGTTTGGCATTGTCTGAATGATTTTTTGGTATAGGTACGACACTGACCGGCAAGGGGCTTATGTTAATCCAATAATAATTTAGTTGGGAGAGTGTATACTTGCGCGATCGCTCGCTATCACGTTTGTAGCTTGCAGTATATTTATGTACATTTATATTCTTTATTCTTTTATTGCCTATCCGAAATTTCTTCCGGCACGCCACTGCCTCCAAATAATTTTAAGTTCTTTCAAATCTTGATTTTGCTGGACTGCTTCGGCGGTTAAGGTAGTAGGCGTGGCCAAATAAACATTTCCACGTGAAATTCAGTTGTCCCTCGTTGCTTGCGAGGTTAATTACAGTTGATATTGAACGTCCAACTCGAATGGTCACCCAGTAAATAACATGTTTATACTTGGTTATTAATTGCCTTGCATGTTTATTATCATATCTAAGGTCTAAGTCTAAATAAAAAAACCGAGGGTCGGCGAAAAAACTTTTTTTCAGTGTATTTGAAGCAGCGTGTGAAAATCCCCCGAGTGTGAAATATCCTGCTTAAGTCTTTAATGGATATTACAACTTGTATAATTTCCTCCAAAAAACATACAAGCATAATAATTCGAAATCCAAAGATAAATATTGAAATGTGTATATATGTTTAAAGGCGTGGTTATGGGCTGCCCGCCTTGACAACGCACGCAGCCACTCCCCTAACGTAATAATTGTAATAACGTAATTCATCTCAAACATTAAAACACTTAGCACACTGGACAGGGATACGGGTATCCCTTTCATTCCACGAACGCCGACAAACACGCTTCCAATCGACCATCGTCTCGGAGAGGGTGAGTGTGTATAGCTGAGAAAAGTAACAAACAATTTTAACAAAACATACAAAATTGTTGTACAACTAATGATAAGTAAT
>CAJUYI010004254.1:0-13920 GCA_910591695.1 Galerucella pusilla
CCCTCTCTGTATGCATATTGATCTCGGTGTATTGGTCTTGTAGCCATCATACCATCTCTAATATGTCTATCGAGAAGTTTCTCAAGAGTCTTTAGCAAAAATGACATTAGACTGATTGGTCTCAGAGCTTTAGCCGTGTCCTGTCCAGATTTTCCAGGTTTTGGTATAAATGTAGCTCTGATGCGTTGCCAGGTTCTTGGAATATGCCCCAGAGCTAGGCTGGCTCTGAGCAGTTCACTTACCCTGTTGTGCAGTGTGTTTCCTCCTTTTTGGAGTAGGATAGGGTAAATCCCGTCTGGTCCCGGTGATTTATATGGTTTGAAGCTGTTAATAGCCCATTCTGTCTTTTCCGCATCTACCACTGCCTTCGCTGTTCGCCAGTCTATCCTGGATGCCCATCGTGGTCTATCCAGTTCTGTCGCTGGAGAGTTCTGTGGCGGAATGGTGGGTATTGATCCAGGGAAGTGTACCTTGAGTAGCTCTTCCAAGGTTTCTTTTCCATTTTCAGTATATTGTCCGTTATCTTTTTTGATAGCGTGTATAGTCTGATTAGGGTCCTTGGAGAGAATCTTCTGCAGTCTGGCACACTCATGAGTCTGTTCTATCTCCTCACAGTGCCTCCTCCAGGAGTCTCTCTTGACTTTCCTTACCAGTTTGTTGTATTCAGTTAGGGCCCTCTTATAATCCGTCCATTCTTCTGAATTTTCTTTAGTTCTATTAAATTTCTTTCTTAACTGTCTCCGTTTTTCGGCAAGTTCATTTGTCCACCAGGGCACATTCCTGTTGGATTTCTTCCTTACCGTTGGGCAGTTGTTTTCAAACGCTGAGATAATTGCTTCCTGTGTTAGGTCTGCTGCTATCTCTAGGTCTGTTGTGTTCTTAATTTTTACCATCGTTCGGTCTAAACTGTTAACTAGTTTTGCATTATATGCCTCCCAGTATTTTCGGTTCGGTTCCCGAAATTTGAAAGTATATGTTTCTGTGGTCAGAAAAGCTTTCTTCCTCGGACACATGCCAATTACTCACGAAGTTACTTATGTAATGAGTGCCAATCGTGATATCGATAACCTCCTTTCTGTTTGATTTAGCGAAAGTTGGTTTATTTCCTTCATTCAATACGTTCAAATTGTTAGCCGTAATAAATTCTAGTAATGACTCACCTCTTTCGTTGGTGTTGGTGCTTCCCCAGTTAAGATTGTAACTGTAATATAACTCCAAATTGAAAATTTAACAATTCAATTTTATGTTTCCACTAATTTTTTTGTGGTAAACGTACAGCTCTTGAATGTCCAATTTGTATAATGCTACGGTTTCCCTTTTTAAATATACGATGCTAAGTAGATGTTGCCAGTCGGACTCCCTCATGAAGGGTACCGTACCATTATCTATAATATTGAATATTCTGCTAAATATTTCAAACGTCTACCTGTTGTCGTTATTAATATCAAGCAGAATAATTATTTAAAAATAAAATTAACAATAAAAAAAAACTTCTTTACGGGGAATCGAGCCCGGGTCTACCGCGTGATAGTGTGGTTTGCTTACTACTCGACCACCGAGAGATATGCAAATTGTTTATCTCTAACGTCAGATGTATTACATAATTTTTGCCTAAAAGGAACTAAAGTTCCTACCGTGTGTCCCGCGACACGTTCTACCTTTTGTTCACTTTTCTGTTATTTGATGTTTTTGACATGTTAAATAACAATCCAAACCCTGAATTTTGTATCCGTTTTTCAAGTTAATTACAGGTTAAAACACGGCTAATTATAGAAATATCACCAGACTATTGTAAAATGTGTATTTTTTTTATCCTTTGTATAACAAGGGTTATATGGTACTTAAATGAATTTTCCCCTTCATAAAGAGATTTATTGAACCTATATCGATTAATTAACCTATCTAGTATTTTCCAATTCACTTTTTTTCAGTTGATAACCCTGATTCCCGATTTAATTTTTCTATTATTATATCTTTTGTCATTGAGCTGGTCTCATTCAGCCTCCTGGTACCTAACGCATATAGCATACAAGAATAAAGTCACGTAACATTTATTTAAAATGTAGGAAATCACAAACTTCAATCATGAGTTATTGAGTCCGGATTGATAATCAATTTTTTCTAGGTACTTTCGACCAGAGCTACATTCCACATGCTATAGCTTATAGCGCATGTCTAGGAGAGCATAGACTTCGTTGCCAAGGACTTGACAATTACACTGGAGCACCTTTATTGATGCATGTTGGCAATTGCGACCAACAACAAATTGACAATGTAGTGCATTCGGGTCAACAAATAGTGATTGCAAGTAGTGTAATGTCGGACGATGGTCAAATGCGAGTGAAAACAAGTACAGGGGAAAAAAGACATAAGTGTGTATATATACATTTCATTATTTTAGTTGCAATTTTTTTAGGAGGAACTTGAAAACACACACATACGATGTAACCCGTACGTAATGTAATAATAAAAAAAAATCTCAAAATAGTTTTTGACATCTTGATTGTACGAAATTAGCAAGAAATGTACAAAGAAGTCTTTGTATTATGGAGTTGTATTGATTCACCGTTTTGGAATAACATCAAATATTGTTTTGTAGAAAAAAGTGTATCATTGATTTAACCTGGATGATAATATCTTTTCTCCACGACTATATAATAACGCACACATTATTTTTACATATTTAGCTGTATAATGATATAAATTCTTCACACCAGTGAATAATAAAAAGAATTCACTCTCGTTAGCCAATCACATTCTATAATTATCAGAATTCACGCTAAAATGAATTGAAATGAATAAATCAAATCGTCTCCTTCAAACGTCGAATACCTAAGAACGCAAATCGCTTCTGACAGCGCGTCGTTTGAAACGTCAAAATAATTAGAAAATCATAATTTTACATATTATAAGAGAAAAAAATGGACAACAGTAGCGATAGTGAATATGTACGCCTCCCGGAATTAATTTCATTTATAAATGTAAGGGTTCCGATTAAAAATATGAGTTACGTATATATATTTACTCTTTACATTTTTATAAATATGCTCCATAGCTTAGTGGTGGTTGACTATGGCGCGGACGATCGAGGTTCGATCCTCACTGGAAGTTTTTTCTTTTTAGTCGTGGAGAAAGTATAGTCTTTTACTTGTGTAGAATGGTTATTATTCACTTGGATGATTCCAAAACTCACTCGATGTGCTTTGGAAACTTCATCCGCGTGAATAATAGCCATCATACCGCACTCGTTGAAGAATATACTATTATGTCAACTCAGTATTTTGTATTGAATGATTCCAAGTGAGTGAATGACTAAATCTATTGATTGTACTTATGTAAGGAATATATTCCTCATCCCAAGGAGATGGGACTATGGTAATAATAATAACAACAAAAGTGATAATAATGAAATTTCTTTTATTCATAAGCAAAAATATAAAAAAATAAATAAGTACCGTAAAAAATATTATATAAATACAAAGATATGATTATAACAATAAGTTAAAACTAAGCACGATAGCCGATCGAACGCCCGTTTCGAGGAATTGTAAAATAAAAGTGGATACACTACCTTAAAATAAATAACATGGTACGCATAGTGCGACCGATTTTGTTTGGGAGCTTTTGTAAAATCCGCACATTCCAATAGATATTGATTAAATTTATTCCTTCAAATTCGGTATAAAAAACAGTATTTTGGCACACATTTTCATAGCTTAATTACCATTTTCAAGGCTGTCCATGTAGATTTTTCTTAGCCAAAAAAAGAAGAGAGCAAATAAATCACGTTTTTTCCCAAATACAACTACACCACCGAATTCAGAATCGTCACAAATGTAAACTACCAAAATTTTATAAAAAAGTTTCTATCAACAACAAAGTTATTACAGCATGAATTTGGAAAAAATGTATTTTGATTAATTTTTCACTTAGAATGTGGACAAACTTGAACATATTGCATAATGAAAATTCGAAGCCTAAAACCATTTTTGGAGTTTTTTTATTCGGTTATTTAACGTCGGTCTATTTCTGGGACTGAGGCTAATCTCCGACGCCAGTAGCACTCTACCCCCAACCGGAGATTTTGGCGAACCCACTAGTGTTTCAACCAGTGGTAGCGTTTCTTAACGAGCCCAACATTCATAGACTCGGGACCTCGGTTATTTTTGGAGTTGTAGCGCATGAAAGTAATGTAAAATTGTGCTTATGTGATGAAAATACAAATTAACAACCAAAAATACATTCAAAGCACTTAATGATTATTTGATTTCAAATTTTTGAACCCTTGACTAGTCCTAGCGATTTTTTCATTTCTTGTGGCGTTATTTCAGCACAGGCCAGTCGTATTATGTCAAAAAGTTCCAAATTCGTGTTGTAATAACTTTGTCGTTAATAAAGAAAATTTTATAAAATTTTGATATCTTACATTTGTGATGATGCAAAATCCAGTGGTGTGATCATACTTGGAAAAAAAATTACTAATTTACTTTCGACTTTTTTGGCTAGGGAAAATTAACATGGAGTACATTGAAAATAGTAATTAAGCTATAAAAATTTGTGCCAAAATACTGTTTTTGATACTCAATCTACCAAAAAGAATTTAATCAAAATCGATTGAATAATGCAGATTTTACAGAGGTGCTTTCACAAAAATGAGTCACACTGTATGGAAAAGACAATAATAATAAACTTCATCTTAGAATAGTAACCAAATATGGAAGAATATAAATTCAAACGTATTGATATGGAAAGTAATATCATATATGACATACACCGAACAAGGGTTATTTCTCTGATCAACAAAGTAAAATAAATCAAACTAGAGAAGGCAGTTTGAATTTTATTATGTAACTTATACATTTGAACAATAAAAATAAATTAAACTTTTAATTATACTTAACAAAATAAAATATAAACAAATCACCTGGAATATATTCAAACTTTGAACAGGAATCTTGATAACTTCTCTCCTATTCATTAAAATCCTTTTCACATAATTTCAGAATTTTTAAAAGCTTCATTAGAGTTTTTTGGCTCATAAGTAAATCTAAAAAGAAAGAACCTGGAAAATAAAAATTATTAGCTAGGTTATAAAATTTGACACTAGTAAAAATAAAAAGAGTACATTTATGAACATATTTAAGGCCGATTCATGCAACGTGCATTGTAATTACATTATAACTACACTTAAATTACATTATCACTGCCTAATCAAACCAGTTCATGGAACGAATTAATTATGAACTGACAAGACTGGCAATTGATAAACGTCATATTATTTGACTCGTTTGTGGTTGTGCTAGAAGGTCAGTTATTTGCAATTATTTGGGAGTTATGAGGTTCTCTCAGCAAAAACGTGTGGAATATATCAGCTTCACTACTTTTGAAAGTATTAGTGGCTACTTGAAATAGAAGGAGACCTCGTAATGACAGCTGTAACATTTTTGGCGCATGCGATTTCATGGTTTTTACCATTGACATAGACATTATATTATATTTCTTTATGGTTTTCACTGAAAACATAATGTAATTATAATTTATAGTTGAAAGCAGACCAACTTCTTAATGCAATAGTGTAATTGAAATTCAATAATGTGGTTGCATGAACATCATATAGGAAACTAAAGTAATTAACTTTTTCTAATGTAAAAGTAGTTATAATATAATGAAAATGTAATGATAATGAACGTTGCATGAATCCGCCTTGAACCTAGATTTGTCAACTCGAACGGAAGAAAGGACCTAGCAAGAGAAATTGAAACAAATGTCAAATTATTTTCAAAATTTTCCAATTAAAAGATAAAAACAACAATAAAGTATTTAGAGACATTAATTATAAACTTTCATATAAAAAACGGGAAATAAAGCGTCGGGTTGTTAAAAAAGATACAAAATTGAAAAGCATGATATTTTCCATGTTGTTGAAATGATTATGAAAAATTAAGCTACGATGAAGTAAAAAGTGAAATTATATAATAAATTTGTGTTACTAACCTTTGTAACAAGCTCCTGCTAAAAACCGATGGTAAATATCCACCGTGAATATCAAAATCCTCAAATAAGCCCTAAGTTAAAACTCTAAGAGGCCATTTATACTGAAAATTCTCCGCTGACGACGAAACCGGAGGAAAGCCATCTCAACGAGGGACTTCAAGGCCCAGAGCGGTCTAAAACATAGAAAGAAGTAATTTTCCAATCTTCAAAAAGTAGTGGAAGACAAAACGTATTTCATAAACTATAAATTAAATCATCAAACTTACGTGTGTGTAAATAAATCAAAAATTTGATTTTCAATAATTCTCCTCGTTACGATCGTGGAATCGTCCATTTCATTAGAAACATATGTTTTTTAACCTTTAACGTATAAGCAACTTTTATATGGTTTAATAGTACATGTGTGTAAAAAAAATTGCATAATTTATGTATTTATTAGATATAAAATCTCATCAGTGTGAATGCTCAGGAGTGAAAATCATTTAGATAAGAGTTTTATAGTAGTTTGTGCAACTAGTGTGGATATGATGGCCGTATCGCACGAGGACGAAGTTTGAGGAGTGCTCAATCGTTCGAGTGCGATATGGACAATCCACACGAGTCGAACAGTATATTTTTTCTACCACCCATTCAAGAAAAAATCTATAAAATAAACATTTGAATGAACTGTAAAATAAATATAACTTGAAATTAAAAATTTACAACAATTTTATCCATAATCGTACCAATTCAATTTTATGTCCTCACTAATCTTTTGTGATAAACGTACAGTTCTTAAATGTACAATTTGTATAACATTACGGTTTCCCTTTTTAAATATGCGATGCTGTTATAAATAGATGTTGCCAGTCGGACTCCCGCTAGAAGGGTACCGTACCTTTATTTATGATACTGATTATTCTGCTAAATATTTCAAGCGTCTGCCTTCTGTAGTTATCAATATTAAAAATAAAATTAACAATTGAAAAAAAATGTCTTCACGGGGAATCAAACCCGGGTCTACCTCTTGAGAGTCTGGTATGTTAACCACTCACCGAGATTTATTATAAGTAAACCCCAGAAGTATTATATACTTTCATAAGAACTGACGTCCATCGGTAGTCCCTTAAATACACATTTTATTCTGTTTTTAGTATTTGTTATTAATTTATAAGGTTTATTTTATTCAAGTTTATTTTTATAAATAAATACTCTTGATCCAGTGCTTCTGGGAGAGATTTATTTGACAAGTTATTTTGACGTTTTTTCAAATTGAAAAAAAGATAAGTGACGAGTACTAAACGCGAATACTGATTGGTGGTTTTAATATACGTTCTAGGATGTATATGAAATCATATACGTTCAGCTAACCGATATGGCCTACATTTCCATTCTTTAAACTGTGCAGGAGATGGATAACATACATGTGGGTGTAGAAAAAATTGTTTTTTGTGTTCCTACTTTTCAAATCTGTATCGATCCGCCTTACAGTAAAAAATAAATTAATTAAGACTTCCTAAATCACAAAACTAAAAAATCTTTTTCTTTCCAATAAGGTTGGCATAACTACCTCACTGCCAAACAGTTTCTATCGTTCAAGGGCAAGGACACAGGACCGGCCTTAAGATTTTCTAAAATAATAATAGTGATTGAACTAAAACTAAATAAAACAGATAAGAGAAATTTTTTTAAAGCAATTAAATAAAAACAAATTAAATGAGTATTGGATCCATGAACCCAACTTGAGTTATGAAGTCATCACAACACGGTAAGTGGTGTATGATATCCAAATTATTAAATAAAATTCATAATATCATTGGCGCCCAACAAATAAACACATCACTACAAATTAAATAAAAATTTAATAACAACACAACATAACACAATCAAAAATTCATATCAGTATACAGTTACTTATTTGAAAATTGGTAATTAATTGATTGAAATTATTGCGTGAGGGAAATTGAATTTAAAATATCTTTATTGAAATGTTTGCGGAGAATACATCGGTTATATTTCATATATTTTTTAATTTTCTTTCAACAAGTGATGTTTTTCCATATCATTTGGTATAATGCTATATACTTTAGGTGCAGGGTAGTAATACGATCTTCAAGTTACTGCTCCAAGCATTAGTGGTATAACGTTATTTTACCTTGGATGTGTATTATAGTCGTAGTTGAATAACGAATTTCAATGACATGAAATTTTCCACTTCAATACAAGAAAAACGATTGACTCCAAAATAGTACCACATTAGATCTGAGAAAGTCGCAGTGAAAAAGGCTAAGTAGCCAAATCTAATCACATCCAATATTCTCGATTTCAAACGAGAAGCTTCAGTAGAATAGTCCGGCATTATTCTCTCAGGATGTTTTTTGGAACGCGATACTGAAATCACTTGGGACCTGAATATGCTATCAATTGAGCTAGATGTCAAAATCATTTTGGCGTTTAGAGAGTTTTTATGAATCACAATTGAGGTCTACATTATTGGTAAATTTATTCTGACTATCACATACAAAGTTATCACGAAATTGGTCAAAATTTATCATTTCACATAATTTCATTTAAACCGGCATAGGTACAAAAGAAAAATGTTCTTATTCGGATAAAATTTTGAACAAGAGCTCTCGTGATGGCCAAAAAAACATTATTGAAAGTATATTTGGTTTCATTAATATAGGGTATCCAAAATATAATGCCAAAGTTTCTAATTTTGAGAATAGATTATTTAAAAAATTTCAAATGTGACAACCTGTGAAGTTTTGCATGTTCAAAAAAAAGGAGTACCTCGAATAATTTATATTTGGAAATAAAACTGCTTAGTTGGAAAGTGATTTTTCCATGTAAATTCCAAATCAATGCAGAAATACCGTATTATTACGTGGTGTTAATTATAAAAATATCCAAGTAAATGTTCCAAATGTTGACTGTTAACTTCGATGCACTTCTCCAGTCTTTCCGAAAGTGATAGCATAACATCCTGCAGCATCTCAGGCGTCACGAATCGGAATGCTTGCCGAATTCTTTTTGTAATCTTTCTATTTGAACTTTTTTAATTTGATTAATCTCCACGAATCCTTTCATTAGGAAAAGTTTAGTTCAAATATTTTCTTACACCTTGTTAAAAATGAAGTACCGTCTAATTGTAGCCACATGTTATGCTGAATCAATTAGAGAGGATCGTTTTGTAAGATCTTTGAAAATGATTGTCCCCTTGAACATCCGTCGAAGAAATAGGGCTCTACAACATAACTGTTAACAATTTATTCCCAAACATTCAAGCTCCACTATTTACATGAATAAGTTGGGAATTTTTTCCATCCTGATAAAGAAAATACTTTTGAACAACAATGTAAATGAAAGTGAGCCTGTCAGATTATTCAAACCGGATAAGTAATATGAGGATAGCATTTATATCAAAGTTTTTATCGTTTTATTATCACGAAAATTCTAATAAAACATGAAAACTGACGACTTTGTTACCAATCATGATCATCCACTTCCATATCAACATAAAACGTTAATCTAACATGCAATTCCTCCTCAGTTTTCATCAATAAATTGAGCAGCTCCTTCAAATATGCATCCACCGCAGCCTCAACAACATACTCAAATATTCCTAGAAAACCGCTACAACCAAATTTCCCATCTGAACAACAAGCAATGGTGTTTAATTCACAAGTGATGTCAAAGTTGAAAAATACGCTATATGCAATATAATGAACTTATATGAACTAAGAACTAAGATTAAATTTATCATGTAGGGATGTCTTGCATTCTTACCGGGACGACGTTCATTAAAATCTCTTGCAGCTGCCCGTGCAGATTCGTTGTTTCTAAAATAGTAAGCAACAATTTAAGTTTTATCTGCAGTTGTGTGAAGCATGATGATAGGGTTCATTTACTTTGAACTGGAGAATGGAGGAAATTCACTAAAATAAAACTATGTACCCGTGAAATTCTACTGAAAACTATTATCTCATCATGTGAATAGCTGACAAAAATCTTTTTTGCTATTTTAGTAATGAATGAAAATAGGTTTATAATTTAAAAGTAATAAGAGAGAATAGTGGATAAATCATTTTCACGTGGATTACTTGACAAGGGTTGATCGTCATCTCTGGAACTAAAATTATCGCATCTAACCCAAACTACTTCCTTACTGATGGGAAGAAAATCAGGATCTACAGTCGAATCATCACTGGAAAAAAGGTCAGGCTCTGAAATACTTTGAAGCTGTCTTTCAGGCCTTGTCAGTTGGAGCATTTGGGACCAACTCACATCCCTCTTTTTATTCAAGGAATTAATATCTGATACTGTTTGAAACATCTCTAAACAAGTTGTGTGATTCACCATAAATAATTGATATGTATTCAAAGTTAGCTTTATGGTGATATCGCCAATTTAATAACCCCAGAGATTATTCTGTTTTTTCCTAGGTCAATTGAAAAATGAAACGGCTGTTCTAATCCCATCATTCCAGGAAAACATTGCTGTGCAAAATGTTAAATCTGTTGCTATTGCTCAACAGGAGAATTATTTGTCACAAAATCTCAATCAGTATTTGTTCAAACAACAGTTTAAACAGCGTGCTTTCTTTTCAAGCGCGAAGACCCCTCTGCGTCCGCTACAACATAGTTAACTGTATAAACCCTCACTTCGTGGAATCTACTCATCATATGGTTTTAAATTAAACTAACTGTTTTTAAATGACTCCACAATATATTTGTAAAAATCTGTGAATTGCAAGTAAATTGACAATTGTTTCGATATAAATATCATCATCAGATGATGATATTTATATCGAAACAATTGTCAATTTACTTGCAATTTACAGATTTTTACAAATATATTGTGGAGTCATTTAAAAACAGTTAGTTTAATTTAAAACCATACGCTACAACATAATTTGCCCCTGTTTTAACAACCGTCGCCTTACAGCGCAAGACCGATAAACCCCTAATTCCCCTCTTCGATGAAAATGTGTAAAAAACGTTAGCAGTCAGTAAGTTGATCAAGGGAGTGGTCGCTCTCTATGTCGATGAAATGTCGATAATATCGATTACAGAGTTGCAAATAATGCATTTTTTTTAATGCGATGACAATTCATTGCTCATTTTTTTCATAATAGGTAATGTATTCAATTTCCATTACTCATTAATTTTTTTTAATGATGAATTAAATTAATTCCATTAAATTTTTTTTAATGAACAATGTATTCTTAGTTTATTTTAAATTTTCATTCTCAATGTAGATTAGAGGAATAAGAGTATTTGTTCTGATGATACAAATTTTAAAAAATTTTGCTACTGCTTGATTGAAAGATAAGTTAGGATGGGAGGAGGGCCATTGCTACTGCTTGATTGAAAGATAAGTTGGGATGGGTGAGGTAAGGTAAAACAAAAATTCCTCGATAATTATTATTTCATCTACGGAATTTTGCAAGATTTCAATTTTTTTTATTTCCATTGAATTTAACATTTGATTTCCGAGAATTGAAAAAAATTTGACAAATAGCAAAAATGATCTCAAAATTTAAAATTTTTTTCGAAAATCAAAAATTTTATCAAAAATCGAAATTTTTATCAAAAATTCGAAATTTTTCCAAAAATTAATAATTTTATCAAAAATCGAAATTTTTTTTCAAAACTTCAAAATTTTATCAAATATTGAAAATTTTTTGGAAAATCGAAAAATTTTCTCAAGAAATTCATCTTAAAGACCAATACAATAGTTAGATTTCTATTAACCCTCCTGAAAATTAGTCCAGTGGGAAAAAAATCACTAAAGTATTTCAAGTGAAAAATGTGATTCATTTTTGATCTGGAAGTTTCTAAAAGTAAACTTATTTGAGATTTGTATTGTTTTAATGACCAATGTCATTGATACACATTTTTGTTTTTTTTTAATGAATAATGATGTATGTTTCGTTACTCATTAAAATTTTTTAATGGAGAATGCATTGTTACACTACTGATTAAATCGTTTAATGAGAATTGAATATTTTTACATTGAATATATATTTTTAATGCTCAAAGGACCAGAATTACATTTTCATTAAGAAAAAAATGACAAATGCATTATTTTTTACACTAGGATTTTTTCAACTCTGATCGATTACCATGTTTTTTCCGTTATTGTGATTTAATGTGTTATGTAATATTATGTTCTTTGTATAAATTGCTCACGATAGTAGTGTTTTGTGGAAGGTCGTAAGTCAACACCTTTTTATTTAGTAAACTTTATATGCCGGCATCCGCAATGTTGCCCAATTGCTCTACCAATCTTACTTGATTTGCTCTACATTCCATTTGTTTGTAACTGTTAAAAGTCTAAGAGAACACTTAGATTACAAAATTTGTATTCTACTTATATTTTCTTTCTGGACCTCAGGACGAGGAACTATCCATTATGTTATTTACATTTTCAGTCGCTGCCAAGTATTGCACTTGTCTGGTTTTATATATTTTTTCCTTTGCTTGGCAGAACACAATATAAGGTATAACCGGAAGTTTGTACTTTCTTCCAACCTGTTCCGCAATCCTAATAAGATCGTTCTTCCCAGATCTCTGATATTGTTAAAGGTATACAGTCTCTAGCTGTCTAACTAGAGTGGTCCTTCGAGAATTATTAGTTTTGACCTGCTTAAAATTATGTAAGGAAACTCGCCCAAAGCCAACAACTTTGGATTTATGTTGGAACCAGCAAATGATGACTCCGTTTTCTTACATTATTTTTTTTGGTCCTTCGAGCCGGATTTAATTGACAGCTGCTGTCAAATTTCTTCCATTTTTATATATTGACAATTTGCCGATTATGGCACTTCTTGTTCTCAAGCCCAAGCCCAACCAAAGTACTTCACAACAAGAACCCCAACCTGGGCCTTCTGGGATTCAGCGGCAGAGTAATGAATCCCCTTTGATGTCGCCTGGAAGCTCGTATTCCCAAGATACGGATATAACCCAATTATTTTAAATGCTATTTTCCTAATAAACATGATAATATAATACTTTTTTAAGAATAATTTTTTTTTTTTTAGATTTTATTTATTTATCTTACCTTAAAGTTGTAAGAAGCTTTTTTTCTACTGGTATGCTTTCCCTCATGGTAGTATTTCTTTTTGAACATGAATCTTTAATTATTGACAACAATTCTTGGAATGTTTCTCTTGACATTCTGGTAAAATTAAAGAATTTATCTGGATCTCCGTTAAGTTCGTCATACAGTGTGTAAAAAAATCCTCTATTTTTCCTCTCATTTATTATGGAATGTTGTAACGTGTTTTACCTCGTACACGTGGCTCCTGCCACACGAACACGTCACTATGGACACCCTTGCCTAAAAATCTTTCGACGGAATACTCGGGCGCCAGATTTTTAACGTGGTTTGCTCCACGGCCCCTTGACCATTAGCGTCAAGAGTTCCAGATAGCCTCAGATGGAGGTTACGGAAAATTCCAGGGGTCTTGTTGAGTTATTTCAACCAATTCTTTATCAAATCTTTAATGCGACTCAATTGAATATCGATTTTTATATTAAAATAAGTTACGGTAAATAGCGGAGAAATCAGGAACTTTGTTTACTACTACCTTGTGGTCTGTTATGAATAATTTTACAGGAGCGAGTAAAAAAAAACGGGAGAAAGAACGCACGGTCAGAGCCGGTAAGGTTATCACAACCACGGAAAACTACTCTCGACACACGAGACGTAAACGTATTAGATCTGCAGGGTAATCAAATAAATTATGGCTAGGCCACTTCTAGATTTGATTATCCCTTGAATCTAAATTTAACCGGCAAAATATTTTTCCGACAAACAAACAAAATGTGTAAAAGATTTGTACCTGAGAGCTAAAAATGTCTAAATCTGCCGGGTAATCAGATAAATTATGGCTAGGCCACTTCCAAATCTGATTATCCCTTGAATCTAAAGAAAACCGGC
>CAJUYI010004255.1:0-19268 GCA_910591695.1 Galerucella pusilla
TAGTAACGAAGTTAGGTGTTAGTGCCTTTTTGACAGCATTATTGCGCTACTTTCAACCATCCCCGGTATATCTATACTCTCGATTACGTAGATTACCTCCACACCGACCCCCGGATTAACATTGCAGCAGCCATACCATTCTTCGCTAATAATATGCATGAGAGCTTATGGCAGCATGTGTTGAATGCCTCGCTATAGACGCGAAGGTTGTGGGATCGAATCTCACTGAAGTTTTTTTCAGATTTTTAAATATACAACAGGACTAAAAATGGCGGCCTAAAATTACAACGCGCGCGCCGCCACTCTCAGCGCCACCAAGCGGAGATTTTTGAAGTAGTGCGCTAGAAACGGCTTAGCTATATCTACTAAATAGGTATTACTTCTTAACATTAAAAATGGGATTTAATTACAATAAATTGAACTCCCCACTTTGGAGCATACTATGAAGAGTTGAATTTCCTGACAAACTATACAATTTTTTTTTAATGAAATAATAAGTCACCTCCAGCTGTTCACTCATTTTCACTAAAATACAAACTAAAATATCTCCAAACAAAGATATTTATAATATGTTTCCAGCATATGTCATAAATGACAGTTAATGCATCATCAATCGGTAGCGTGTAGCGTATTTTAATTCTGATTGAAAAAATGGCGACTGATACCACATCGCTCAATCTGATCAGTTAACAAAACACGCGTTCAGCAGGAAATTGATGATCGCTTCGGTAGCGCTACGTTGTGATGAACGCGACCATTGTTTTAGTATCGCTGTCATTGTTCGCAGCGTTGCTTGTACCATTGATTAAACCTTCCTATATATCAAACTAATTCTCATGGCCAATTATTACCATGATGCTTAATTTGCGTGCCTTTCCAGCTTGTCTATATTTGGAGGATGGAAGATGGTGAAACGAACACCTGATAAGGCGGGAGAGACAAGTGAGTGGAGCGATACAGGGGTGGCATTCTGTTCACCTAGCCAGTAGTCTTGAATCGATCTTGTCGATATTCACATTCCGTTCACCAAGTTTGGTTGTTTTAGAGCGACAAATAGTTCTAATTTCTGATACCCATAAGGTGTCACCTACGTATTTTCTATATTTCCTTGTCAAAATATCAATGTAAAGTGTAAAATCCAGGTGACGTCGCTTAAAAGCGATCGCTAGTTTTTATGAACGGAATGTCACCCCTGGGGTGAAGAGAAAGGAGGTATCGCCTCTGGAAGATAAGGAGTAGACATTTTTCAAATGGGAACCCCTGTATATTATACCGAATTCGGATTGGTTACATTTTTTTGAAGCTTTTGACATGAGGTTTTGCCACGTTATACAGAGTCCTTCAAAAGATATGGACACGTTTATGTGAAAATCGTAGGTAAATCAACGCTCTGTAGCTTGTTGTACGTTAAAGAAAAAAAATGTATTTTGCCAAACAGAGTTTTGTAATATGATGCAATATCTCCGTATTCTATTAATTTTCAATTATATTCTTTCTTGTATACAGGGTGAACGGAAACTCGTACCTGTCATTTTCTTTCTTATTTCTAATGGAACACCCTGTATTTTATAGCAAAAATATAATCTTCGATTATGTAACTTTAATTTTTGTTAAGCATTCCCTATATCCAAAGTTTATGAAAACACAGTTATTTTGTAATATTTATTATAAACTATAATTATTGACCTATTATGTGAAAGCAATAAATGTTGTATGTAACAAAAAATCCTAATTATTAATAAATTTTAATGAACAATTTATTCTTAACAAAACTAGCCACCAGAAGTATAATCCCAACCGTAATATTAAAACTAAAGGTTCAAAATGTTCGCCGTTAACATCAATGCAAAGTTGCAGAATAGTTCAAATGATTGACTAACATTTCTCGGCAGATCGAAATGCCGCACTAGTTATCTCTTTCATGTCATCTCTTATAGCCGGGGATTTTATAAACTTATTCCTCACAAGACCCGGTAAAAATAAATATATTTTTGTATGGGTGACCGAGGGTGGGTGACCGAGCTGGCCAATCAGTTGGGCCCCCTCTTACAGCATTGCATCGATGTTAACGGTGAACAATTTGAACCTTCAGCTTAATATTACGGTTGGGATTATACTTTTGATAGCTAGTTTTGTTTAGAATGAATTATTTATTAAAATTTATCATTAATTAGGATTTTTTGTTACATACAACGTTTATTGCTTTCACATAATAGGTCAATAATGATAGTTTGCAATAAATATTACCAGATAACTCTGTTTTTATAAACTTTGGGTATAGGGAATGCTTGACAAAAATTAAAGTTACATAATCGAAGATTCTCTTTTTGCTATCGAATACAGGGTGTTCCATTTGAAAGAAGAAAGAAAATGACAGGTTCGAGTTTCCGTTCACCCTGTATATAAGAAAAAATATAATTGAAATTTAATAGAATACGGAGATATTGCATCATGTTACGAAACTCTGTTTGGCAAAATACATTTTTTTTCTTCAACGTACAACAAGCTACAGAGCGTTGATTTACCTACGATTTTCACATAAACATCTACTATTTTTGTTAATAACATTTTTTGATATATCTCAAAATAACCCATATCCCGAAGTTTGTCGTAAGATTGGCACACCCTGTGTATGAAATATCTTAAAATTACGTTCTTCCATTTTGAATGAATTATTTTATATTATTTTGTTTTTTATTCTGTTATACTTGGACAATATTGGAATTTTTGTTAATACCAAACCCTTGCTGTAAACTATGTTTGAGAAGCAATAAATGTTATTATTATAACTCCAGTTATCGTCTTCGAAATTTTACTGTGCAATATGTTTGAGTTCTAGTTATTGTTTACCAAGTTGCAATTTTTGTAATAACTTTGTGTGATTAAAAATTTTTTATAAAATTTATGATGATTCTGAATTCAGTGGTATAGCCATAATAGAGAAAAAAATTTTTCGTCTTTTTTGTAAATAAAAATTAACATAGAGGACTTTGTAGTAAAATAGTAATTAAGGTATGAAAATTTGTGCCAAAATACTGATTTTAATACTGAATCTAACAAAAAAAATTAAATCAAAATCGGTAAAAAAAAGATGGTCACAGAATTCATTTTTTGATTTTAACAATTTTTGATCATGTTTTCAAATGGGCACTGTATTATCTTATTATATCCCAAAAAATATAACTCAAGACGAAAAAATGGCGACATGAATGAAGTCTCTACGAAGATTTTCCAAAGGAGAATTTTGATTTGAAAAAAAATTTTTTGGGCCGAGAAGCGTGATTATCTCGGAAGTCTCTTGATATTTTTATCTGAAAAAATTTATGGATTTTTCGGACATAAAAAGGTATACTTTCACAAAGTTTTGTCAAAATAAAATTATTATTGTGTAAATGGAGAATAAAAAACGATAAAAGCGGTTTTTCGCATTTTTTTCGGAGATTTTGAAGTTATATGAAAAAATCATTTATACAAAAGTTGTAGTCCTTTTTATGATCTACCACTTTTCTGTTGTACCTACACTTTTCTCTCCGACGTCAACTTTCGCCGGAAATCGCAATAATCCAAAATTCCACCCATTTTCACCTCCCAAATATATCTGGAAATACCCCTACTCACGCATTTATCTTTTCCACGTTTATTATACGCCTATTTATCATTTACAACTGTTCCCATCCTGTTCTCTTTGTAAAAGTGATATTTGGCTGGACTTTTGATAAGAAATATACAGAGCTATTCAAAAGTCCCCTCCCCCTAGTATCTTTTGAACGGCTACACTTACATTAACAAAATTTGGAGGATGAAAATAAAGTGTTGTAAACTTCTCTACGAATGATAACAGGTGACGTAATACCATAATTATTATTTCACATTTAAATATTGAAGATTTTTCAGTCCACGTCTGGTTAATGGTCAAAAAAATAGACGTTTTTAATTTAATAGTATTTGTTGCTTTGCAAAGTTTTTTCTAAATAGCTCAAATATTTAATTTTATTATTGTTTAACGAGACGTTTAAGAGTTTACATAGGCAAAATGGTACGTACTCAAGCCGACAAAGTAGCAGCTATCTTAATAATTGGTGAATCTGGAAAGAATCTACATGAGCGGAACGTTTATTTAATGAGAGATACCCAGATCGCCCTATCTCGATAACTTATTTAAGGGAGTTTCTTCACAAGTTTGGAGCAACAGGTAGTATTCAAGATTCCAACATTTATTGATGATAAAAAAATTGATATAGTTGCTGAAATGGTAGTAAACCCTACTTTCTCTTCAACTAAGGTTGCGTCTATTTGTGAAGTAAGTAAAAGTACAGTACAGAAAGTGTTGGCTGAAAATAAATTTCATTCATACAAGTTAAAAATGGTGCACCACCTTTCGGATGACGACCCCGACAGAAGACTCGAATTCTGTAAATGTATGACAAATAAAATTAGTCAAAACCCACATTACACAAAAACAATTTGATCTAGTGACGAAAGTACTTTTTGCCTCAATAGAAATGTGAATACACAAAATGTAAGGTATTGGAGTAACACAAATCCTCACACCTTTCGTGAACAACATACCCAATTTCCAGAAAAAGCCAATGTTTCGGCAGGTATTTTGTTAAACCACATAGTTGGTCCTGTTTTCCTAAATTCAAATTTAAGCGGTGAAATGTATCTGGAGATGTTACAAAATGCAATTGAGCTGTTAATTCTTGAAATTCTGGAAGATAATCCAGATGAATTCGGCCATCTGGAAATAACATTTCAACAATATGGTGCTCCTGCACATTATTATGGTGCCGTAAGACGTTACCTGGATGAAGAATATCGAGGTAGATGGATCGGACGGCGAGGTCCTATAGAATGGCCACCTCGGTCACCAGATCTGACACCATTAGATTTTTTTCTATGGGGGTACTTGAAATCCAAGGTTTATACTACGGCACCAGATAGCATTGGCGTTTTGAAAGAAAGAATCGTTGGAGAATGCAATGCAATTTCAGCTGACACATTCGAACGAGTACGACAAGAGTTTACTAATAGGATGTATTACTGTCAGGAAGTAGACGGAGCACATTTCGAACATTTGCTATAAGAATCCATCGTTGATATTTGATTAATTAAATTTAAAAAATAATCACAATAATTTTGGTATTTATTCAATTTATCTGTCAAAATTAGTTTAAACCCAAACAAAATTAATATGGCTATGTAGCCAATGTCAATGCCTTTCAAACGAGATATCACTTGCCATAAGGTCATATTTAAAATTATTGGCCAGGGTGGCACTGTGACGTCATCTTTTACTATTACGTCACCTGTTACCATTCGTAGAGAAGTTTACAACACTTTATTTTCACCCGCCAAATTTTATTAATGTAAGTGTAGCCGTTCAAAAGATACGAGGGGGGAATGGGACTTTTGAATAGCACTGCATAATAATTAATAAGTATATTGGCTGAATGGCTGAATAAATCAAAATAGGAGTAGATAGCAAATATAATTTCACGTAACCACATCTGTAGATTCGGTTGGATAACTTTATCTTAAATATTAGATTTTATGGCTTTTGGTACTAAAAATCAGAAGACTTGAAATAATTATTGCACTTGACTAATCTGAAATAAATGTTTCAATTTTATGTAGTAGGACGATTTTTTGTAATTCGACAATAAATTAGGAGAGAAAAGTTTGTATGACAGTTGAAACTAAACATTCGAATTATTACCCAGTCGAATTTTAAACAATGTATAGAGAAGCCCATTCTTTTGTATTATGTAGATTTACGTATAACTGATCCTATCTATTAGACGTATACCTAACACAAACCTTCCATTAAATCACCAACAATTGAACCACGATTCAAATCTTCGAAAATTACTAAATCATTCCTACATTCCGAGACCAAACCGATAAAGTAGGCATTAGAAGAGAATCAAAAAAATATCTCGTTCCAAATTGTTTGATGAATTTGCATAATAATAGATCATTTTTTATCGATTCTATTGCGTTCGCATCCGATTTAGAAATAATTTCCGAATTTCGGTTTTTATTATATTTGCACGTGAAGCATCGTAGAAGACAGAAACGGACTCGAAGCAAGTTTGTAAACAGAAAAATCTACGGAGAAAATGTAAAGACAAATTATTGTACATCGAAACAGAAATAATAATACGCCAGTGTGTACCTACTGTATATTGTTACGTTAATTTATATTTATAACTATCTTGTTATTACAATATTTTTATTTTAAAGTTCGTTATCCGAAGATAAAACACTTGTCAAACTCACTCAATCACTGTCACTTCTTACATTTCTCTCGACCTAACGTTCAATTTTGACAAACATGCCAATTGATTTTAAAAAATGTCATTCATTTAAATTTTGATTTTTATAATAAATGCGGTGATAATTTTATTGATTAAAATTTCATCTCAACATTCCCTAAAGTTCTTTTATTATTATTTATTTATTTTTTTTAATCAAACAAAATATTTTTGGAGAAGTTTACCCCAATTTATAAAGTTCCTAAAACTATTGATTATTAACATCTAATTATCAACATCTAATTATCTATAATTTTTTTTTATTTTTTATTCTGGGTTCTATATATTGAGCTTGAGAGAATATTGAGAGTGCGTAGTTACTCATGTTGCTACTTTTTCTACAATCAAATTTCCCAAAATATAATTTTTCTCTAACATAACCTTGTTCTGTTTTCCCCCCAATACTGTTTTAAGAATAATCTTTCAAAATCATTAAAACCATTAATAATTGTATCATTACATGTTAACCAGAGCAATGGTTGATTATTCAAATGAGATCTAATTGTTTCCTTCAAATCTTCAATATTAAACATATCTCTTAATTTGATCTTAAGACATCTGATAAAAACCTTTGGATGCATTTTACGTTTGTCTATCAAATTTCGAACTACTTTCTCCATGATTGCAAATGTAATTGATTCCTTGTGTATTGTTATTGTTTTGTTGAGCTTTATTCTTTATGTTTTGAATTACAGTTTCCAATTCCATCATTTTCTTCTTAAACTCTTCTTTTATTTCCGTTTCTGAAATTTCAAAGTCCCGTGTATTCTTATTTTCTTTAATTTGTTGTAATTTTACATCCATTTCTCCTATTAATTCTCTCTGTGTTTTCAGATTCATTTCTTCTGCTATCGATATATTCAATTGTATACCTTGTTCTACATCTTGTATTCTTTTATAATTTATCATAATGTTTCTATCTACCTTTTCTATATGTTCTTTTCCTTCTCCACGCATCTTGTTCACCATATCTTTTATTTCCTGTTTTCTATCTGTACTTTCCTGAATTAAGCTTGATTATAATTTATTCATTTTTTCTTCTTGTTCTATCTTATACTTTTCAAATTGTCTTCTCATTTCTGTTAAGTGCTCTTCGAATTTCTCTTCTTGACTATCAAATTTTTCATTGATTTCTACCTTTGCAATTTTATCTCTTCCTTCGTGCTCTTCATATCTTCTCTTGTGCTCTTCATGCCAGACATAATTGTTCTCATCATTTCCATTAATTCTTCAGTTCCTTTCGTTTTTTCCTCGGTGTAATAGCGTACTTCTTTTATGATACTGTCTCCTCTTTCTTGTCTTGTTGTTTTTCCTCTTCCATGGCTGTAGCTAATCTTCCTTCTAATGTTTGTTTACTTCCTTTTGTGTCAAGTTTCTTAATTTTAAAAGTTCTTTGAGTTCTTCCACAGTCAAATTATTAATGTCAATTTTTTCTTCATTCATTGTAAAATTTTCCAAAAAATCCTCAGATGTTATTCTTTTAATTATAACCCGTTTCTGTCACTGAGTCAAGTGCCCCACGTTGGGCGCCAATTGTTACGTTAATTTATTTTTAATAACTATCTTATTATTACAATATGTTTATTATTTTATGGTTCGTTATCCGAAGATAAAACACTTGTCAAACTCACTCAATCACTGTCACTTCTTACATTTTTCTCGACCCAACCTTCAATTTTGACAAACATGTCAATTGATTTTTTTTAAAATGTCATTCATAAAATTTTGATTTTTATAATAAATGCGGTGATAATTTTATTGATTAAAATTTCATCTCAATATTGTTTCTCATTTTTTTACTATTTTTCTTTATTACTATATCGTTTGGTGTGATGTCTAATGATCAGTTGCTCACGGATCTGGTACACATTTGGATCAAAGAATGAGCTCGGCACCGGAGCGGGCATACAGCAAGTCGAGCAAATATGAAGAAATCGTCTCTCTTGGAAAATACGTCTCGGTATTCCAAGCAGAGGTCTATGCAATACTTGCATGTGCAAGGGCAAATAACATGAGAGCCTACAACAACAGGCAGATCAGGATCTACAGTGACAGTCAAGCTGCTCTTAAAGCACTTCAGAGTTCTAGGGTAACATCTCGGCTGGTATGGGAATGCGGCGGAGAACTTAGAAGACTGGCGACTCGAAACAGTGTAACACTGGAGTGGGTCCCAGGTCACAAAGGAATCGCTGGCAATGAAAAAGCTGACGAACTCGCAAGAGCAGGATCGTCAACCCTGATGAACGGACCCGAACCAGCTGTGGGCATCCTCAGATGCTTAACTAGGTCATGGTCATGAAAGAACAACACAATAAACACTGGAAGAATACGACCAGGCAAATACATGGGAAAGAAATTCATAAAAGCATCAGAAAAAGTAGCGAAAGAACTGCTCTCAATGAGCAGGAACAAACTACGCACGATAACAGGGCTACTTACGGGACACTTTCCCACAAAGGAGCACCTGAACAAAATAGGGCTGTATAACGGAGACCTTACATGTAGAAGATGTAAAAAGGACACCGAAGCAGCTCTGCATATACTATGCAACTGTGAAACGCTGGACCACAGAAGGCAGAAACTGTATGGTAGACCCCAAATGACTCCAGAATACTTCTACAACCAACCATAAAAGAACCTGTATGAGCTAATACAGGGAACGGATTGGCTGAATAGGCTGTGGTCAGAACACTAGGAGTATCCACAATAAGCCCAGGAGGATCAGGTGGTGCCGGCGAAGGGACGACTCCTTTAAAAAAAATGAGCACGGAATTCTGGTTATAATTCTTGTCAGTGGAATTTACTGTTTGTGAAACTAGTAGATAGTGTTAACAATCAAATTAGACTCCAAGAGGTCCACCATGTAAAAGTGTCGGCTGGACCTTCAAGAGTTCCTCCAGTAATACGAGAAAATCCAGTGGACAATTGCTCGATTTGAAATTTATTCATCCTAGAGACGAGTACGTGTTTGGAGAGAACCAGGTCGTATGCATTTGGCATTTGTCCAGGAAGCCCATTCTTACCTAGGCAATAAAAGAACCGATCTCATTTTACTGGACGTCGGATTGTCGTACTTATTCTACAACCAATCGTTATTCCATATGAAGCAGCTGTAGATCCTGGCTTTCTGTTAATGCACGATAAATCTCGTCCGCATACTTGTAATAAACTTCTTAGATGAGCACAGTATTGATTGAGTTAACTGTATAAACCCTCACTTCGTGGAATCTACTCATCATATGGTTTTAAATGAAACTAACTGTTTTTAAATGTCATTCTGACGATGATATTTATATCGAAACAATTGTCAATTTACTTGCAATTTACAGATTTTTACAAATATATTGTGGAGTCATTTAAAAACAGTTAGTTTCATTTAAAACCATATCACAGTATTGATATTTTGCAATGACCGTATCTTAATTCCAAAGAACATGTATGGGATATGCTTCCGCGAGAAGTACTACGTATGGGAAGACCCAGGATTAATCGGCAAATTTTTATCTCTCGCTAATCTAATGCTATTCCCGAAGCAGACAAATTATGTCACGCAGATCTCGCGCTGTTCTGAATGCTCGAGGAAGTCATAGGAATTACAAGAATTTAGCATGTCTTTTTTGTGAATTGAACTGAAGAATTATGTTGTTTTTAATTAAAGAACATTATTTCTTTTTTATGTAAATGCAATTATAGTACGTTCAATAGCCTTCTTGGCGTGAGTCATCGTTTTGTGACGTATGGGTTTTGGGTATGTCGTTTATTTTATTTGCATTTTGACATAATATAGCTAACCTTAAAGATAGAAATAAGTCTTGATAACAAGTTAAAACTACCATTTCACTAGTTTACCGCCAGCACTACCGGTTTTCTTCTTTTTCACACCATTATTTGCATAAGTTCTCAAATTTCTGAATTTTTTGTAGGCCTCATCACTTGATATACCAAATTCTTCGGCGATAACTGCCCATCCATCTTTTTTAGCATTTCTGTCTATAAATTCCGGTTTTTTACGTTCTATAACTCAGGATGTAAATGTATTTCATTAATAAACTCAACAATCTTTTCATTCGACCAAGTATTAGTCATTTTATAAACTATAACCTCCAAAATTTTCATAACGACAACAACAAACTAAAACCAAAACAAAAATTGCAGGCAACTCTTGCTGCAACCAATTAAATGCACAGGCAACACAAAACATGTGTAGCTATATGGCCGGGACACACTAAAAATATGGTCAATATATTACATCGTCTGGCTGTTATTGCTGGTAATGTTGCCAGCCACTGTGTTGCCAGCTACATATTGCACTAAAAATATTGCCCGTTTAGAAGCACCTTCAATTTTCAGAAGACGCATGAATGATTCAATATTTCTTTTGCTATTAGGAATATTCTATTGAAACGTCTAGTAGATATCATTTTAAGAACTATAATTTTAAATTTGTACTTGTATGTAAAGTTAAAGCTCACGACTCTACAATTTTCTGTTTTTAGAAACGATATATAGCCAGCTTGCTGCCAATACAACCCTGATTTAAAAATAGCATCAGGTTCATATTAAATATTAATTTATCGTGAATTCCGCTGCTTCTGAATCGTTTCAAATTCCCAGAAATGCCCTTGGCCTTAGGCACGATACGCCTTTATTCTTTATACACCATGAAGTTGATTTTAAACGAAAGAAACGATTTCGATTCAGTAACTGGTTCTGTGAAAATTCTCAACTAGGTTACGCCATTTAATTCAACATAAATTTATTAGTAGGTATGTACCATCTCAATTTCTATACAAAACAGTAAGGAATACTTTAACTCAAGTGGTTGATTTTGATTTTTTTCCTTATAATAGCCCAGCACTTCCCCACAAGACGGTATGATGAAAAAGTATAACTTTTCGTTACGGAATTAAGCAAGAAGAAGGAATGGGATCCAAATACCATTATCAGACTTGGGAAGAATGCCATTCAATGGTACACAGACGGCTCAAAAGCAATAGAAGGAACTGGGATAGGAGTGTTTGGGCCAGGAACCAAACACTCTGAAAGCTTGGGAAAAATCCCAAGTATCTTTCAAGCGGAAATCCACGCCATAAGAAAGTGCGCCCAGTTCAATATTGATAAAGGATTATCATAATGTCGGATAGTCAAGCAGCTATTGAAGCACTGAGCTCTTGTGTAATCAGTTCCAAAATGGTGTGGGAATGCCTAGACAAACTCAATGAACTGGGCGAGAACAATATAGTCACTTTACTATGGATTCCAGGACACACTGCAATAGAAGGAAATGAAATAGCAGATTAACTAGCAAAGAGGGGAACTAAAATACCTTTCTGGGGGCCTAAACCCTTTTGCGGAATCAGCCTCAATGTAATATTGGAAGAAATAGGTAAAGCCGAGAAAAGGAGAAGATCTGACCATTGGAAGGATCTAGTAGGGCTTATACAATTAAAGACTCTTCTGGGTGACTACAACCTGCTGAGATCAAATGAATGCATAAGTCAAAGTAAAACTGCGCTAAGAGTTTTGACAGGGATCCTAACGGGACATTGTCGCCTGAATGGGCACCTGAAAAAGCTCAAAATAGTGGAGGAAGAAGAATGCAGATTTTGTGGAATGGAAGAAGAAACCTCCATCCACATACTTTCCAACTGCACAGCACTCCAGAATCCTAGAGCACAGCACCTGGGAGATTACTGGATAGAAGAGGAACATTTGCCTAAGTTGAAGTCTGCAGACATCCTAAAATTCCTCCGGGAAATAGGACTAAAGGAACTACTAGTTTCTGAGACTCTCCTCAGAAACTGAGTAGAAGTAAGGGGGCACAATAGACCTTTTAGGTCTCAGTGAATGTCACCCCAAAAATCACACATACATACATACATACATTATAAGTGAGCGAATTTTCTTTTAGAAATAAAACAAAAATTTACGTAGTGTTTTGTGTTTGGTTCTGAATTAAAATGCCACGGATCTGTTGTGTGGATGGATGTTATTTATTCATTTATTTATAACCAAACAACCCTTAAGGACTAATTACATGGTCAATAATTTTTAAATTATAATTTACATTCACATATTAATAATGGCAATAACATATCCCAAGTATGAATTGAATACATGAATTTTATGAATTGCAGAGGTTCAAACAGGTTTGCAACAATTTGTAAAAAAAATTATATAGATATATTCAAAATATGCCCTAGTATAAGATTGTGAAAAACTTTTTCAGTCAAACGTTAACATTGTACGAGTGCGACGTCCAGGAACATTGAATGAGATAGATGGAAGAATTTCGGGGCAGTTAATTTTACCATTGAGAGCTTTGTACATGAACATAATAGCAGATAAAGTTCTCCTTTGCTCCAGCGATAAATCTTTGAACTTAAATCTCAAATGACTTGATCTAACTCTATTATAGTCCAGCAAGGTACGATATTTCTTATAGTATAAGTATCTGAGGAACTTGTTCTGGACATTTTCTACCATTTCCAATGCAGATATGTTTTCTGAAAACCAAACAATTGAAGCAAATACTCAAGAAGGGGCACAAATATCACTATTTCATTGCGGCTGTATTTTTAGAGCATTAGTGATGAGCGAGACTGGTCTTGGTCTTGCGGTCTTGGTCTTGGTCTTGCAGAAAATGCAAGACCAAGACCGAGCAGTGGAAGACTTATGCAAGAACAAGACTTAGAATTGTAAGACCAAGACTAAGCCTGCAAGAGTCTTGCGGTCTTAAGTTTTTTAAACATTTCAACCGAAAAATAAAGATGAGCAGATCATTTTAAACCCTCCCCCTCCCCAACATATACTGACCACAACTGCTTGTTTTAACGAAGTATTTTTTTCATATACCTACAGGGTGTTCCCGCTCAACTGGTCAAAATTTATAGGGTATATTAATAAAACCTACATATACATATAGGTACTTTTGGTGGAATATTTTTATATTTTATTCTGTTTTTCTTATTCTTTAGCTGTATGCAGTTTTTTTCAACTGTCATGAAAACTTAGTATTTAGTTGTTGTTAAATATCTATATCCATCTAAAATATTGACCTATGCTCTATTAATGTATCCTACCATATCCTTTAACTTAAAAAAAAACACCTATTTTTTTTTAATCACCAACACTAAAAATAATTTTGGTTTATTTCAAATCCCAGCTAATAGGCCTGTAAAGAAAGAATAATTTTTTATAGAGAGACTTAAAATTCAGTGACTTTAATATACATAAATTTTTTCAAACTTATAAATAAGATTATAAATTGTTATATTTTTACGTCTTCACATCATTGATACATTATAAAACTATATTTAAAAAAAATTGTCCAAATGAATAAAAAAAATTTTATACTTGATTTATCGCTACAATTAAATATAAAAAAACAAAATTTTTATAATGAGAAAGACTGTCCCTTTCTTTACTTTTAATGATTTTAGAAACTATTTTTTCTTATTCATTTTTTTGTAAAAATGGACTCCAGAAAAAATCTTCAAAAAAAGTGCAAGACTTGCAAGAGTCTTGGTGCAAGACCAAGACCAAGACTGGACCCTGCAAGACCAAGACCAAGACCGCTTATTTGACTGCAAGACCAAGACCAAGACCTTGTATGCAAGAACAAGACCAAGACCAAGACTAACCGGGTCTTGGTCTTGGTCTTGGTCTTGCATTTGCTCATCACTATAGAGCATAAAGCATATTCGACTTTTAAAAACTATGGAGGTCACAATGTACCTCCTAGTAATATTGTAGAATATGTTAAACAACTAGAAATGATCTTTGTTGAACATTTTTATAAAATCAGTTGTCACGAGAACGTTGGAGCGACCCTTAAGAAATTATATAAAATTTACTATTCACACATCCTCGTTAAGAGTTTCCTCATAAATATTTCTTAAACCTATGTATTAGGCGGCGGATTTATTTTACAATTAAATTTGCTAACCGAGCTATAAAAAATAGATATTCTTCGAAACAATCAATGAAACCTAACATAAAAATGAATATCTTAAAACATCTTTGAAAACCGGCAGGTGTATATTTTATTTCACAACATTTACTTAAATACTGTAGCTTACTACATTATTACTTTTTGATGTAACTTTCCTTTTTCCCTTCATTTTTGCTACCAGTACTTTTTATAATTATGTTAAGATCCACCAATTAAATATCTTGACGATATCCTCTTTTATATTTTAATTCACACTAAGCGGAATCGGTCAAAATAACAATTATTGTTAGATGTTTTTAAATCACCCTGGTAAGTGAACGTTTATTCGTTTTAATCGCTAGCGGTTTGCATCAATCTCGTATAAGCACGAACACGTGCACGGCTTCAGGAATTTGTCGGAATCGTCGGCGCGCTTGTGTAAGCTGGACATGAAAGTTCCGACGGAGAGTGACCCTTCTTGTCTTGTTAATGTTCGTTGGTCTCAGTGAATATCACCCCAAAATACATACCCACAATAATAATAAACTGCCATAAAATTAAATTTTTTTGGCCAGTCTTAATTAGGGTTTCTGGTTTTTCAAACTTCCTTATTTCTCGAGGGGCGAAAATTTTCGATAAGGATATCTCGAGAAATTTTGATATTTTTAATATAACGTTGGTATCAAATTTTTGCTCCAATACAAATTAGACAGATAGATGAGATCAGTTAAATCCAAGTTAACATAAATTGCACTAATTAATTATGAAATGGTGGTTAATGAACACCGTCCGAGACCATCTCTCACACGCACACATTATTTATCAAATCAACAACAAATAATACATTGACACTACCACAGAACAGAAAAGACCAGGTTGTTTTAAACAGGTTAAGAATAGGACATTCAGCCATCACACACCAGCATTTATTCAATAAAGAACCACTAATGCCCGGTTTTATAAGCTCGGGTTACCTCTGCCCCGAGAGTTAACCCTGTGACCGGTGGGTGATGCAACGTTTTATAAAGCGGGGTTAGAGTAAACCCTGCCCCACCATTTGGCTCGGGTTAACTCTCGAGTTAGCGGTTGTCATGCGCAAAATGCTAAAATGTGAAGAAATGGAAGGTTATGTTAAAAACATAGATATGATATATATAAATAATATTATACCCGATATATATTTTAAATGTGGACATGGATGAAGTAAGATATTTATTTTTGATGACTTCCTAACAGATGATGAGGAAGACATTTTTCAAATTGTTGAGGCACCCCCAGAACCTAGGGTTTTTAGAAATAGAAATGCAGTCAGTACAACAACTTCTTCTTCCGAGAAGTTCAAACTCCTTCCATTGATACTGGTAAAATCCATTTTTAAATTTAGTAATTTCAATTTTCCACGTCACTATATAACAAAAAATGTGAGCCTATAGGTTTTGTTGTACCCGATTCATAGGAGAAAGCACTGTTTTATGGCCCCACTTTTTCTTCTTTTATATATTTTTACAGTAATACGCCAGTGATCTTTGTATTTTAACCCGAGAGTTAACCCTCGAGGTAACTCGAGATATTTAACTCTACTTTATAAAACTGGGCATAAAGCAGTGTTTAATATGTGATGTGCCTCTAACCATAAAACATATAATGTTGGATTGTGCAAGTTTTAGTGTTAGAAGAACAGTTAACAACATCCCACCTAATATCAAACGCGCGTTAAGTGAAAACTGTGAAAAAGTACTCAAATTTCTGAAAGACTCCAATCTCTATTTTAAAATATAAGCACTATTGTATGTTTTTTCATGTAATCACACTTTGTCCCCGCTCATAACCCTAGAGGTTGATGCGGTAAAATAAAATAAAATAAATACATTGAACAAACTGGCTCTGCAGGTATTCATACATAAAAAGTAAAGAGTAGGGTAGAAGTGGAAAACTTTCAACGAATGTCCATCTATTTAGATATGAGAGAAAATATATTAGAATTTGTTATATCAAAGAGTTATTGTTTTTTTCATATGTTCTCATTTTTTTAAAAGTCTTTGATACACCACACTATCTGTATCTGTACCTGTAGAGTAGGGAGGGTGAGTGTGTAGGCTCACAGCACTTAGGCCACATGTGACCCATTGTACATCCACCCGAGGAGTTGTCCTCCTAGGTCATCGTCCATCCTGTCCTTCTCAGGAAGGTGGACAGGTCACTAGGAGACATCTCCTTTATATCGGCAGGTGTAGGCCAAGACTCACCGAACAGACACTCTCTTATTGACGATAACTCCGCCACACTATATTGGAACATCCTGTATATTTCAAAAAAATTTTAAAATGTAGCCTATATGAATGTACAAGCAACTAAAGTGACAAACATTTTAAAACTTTTACCGATTCGCTATAAACAACCACCATCCCGTTGGTCGTGATTCACCCTGTATACACAATATAACAAAAATGTATACACTGTGTCTGTAAAGTATGGAACAAATTCATTTTCAGCTAAACATGCCATTTTAAGGAATAATCCTGAAACACGTCGATTGGTGATTTTAATTTACCGTATTTTAAAATCATAATCTAATATACAGGGTGAATTACTTTCGAGTAATAACGCCACCGTCTTTTTTTTGAGGAACACCCCCACTTTGTCTCAATTTTCGGATTACTCTAGCTGAGCTAGTTTCCGAGATACAGGGTGTTCTAAGTTTAAATTTAAATTTTGATCAAAGTAAACTTTTTTTGGGCTAAACTTACAACTAAAATAATAATAAAATATTAAAAAGAGTTGAATTCTACAAAAAAAAGTTACTCTTCTTTGATTCGTGTAACTCAATCGGTTATCGAGTTATTTGCTTCTAAAAAGTTCAGTAAATTTTAATTTTTCCATAAAAAATTTTATTATTCCTTAAATATGTAACAATAACAAATTTGTAAACAAAAATAAAAAACTTCAAAGCAAATGTTCAAAATGCCCACCATTTACTTCAATACACTTTATGATACGTAGAATCAAAATTTAATTTCAAACTTTGAACACCCCGTATCTCAGAAACTAGCAATATTTGCATAAGGCATGTTCAGCAGAATCATCATATTTTGAGGTCTAGAATGTACAGTTCAGAGATTGGACATTCTTAATGAATCAACCTGTATAATCCAACATGATTTTATGTAAGGAACACAAAAAGTTGAAAGAAGAGAACATTTTTTATGGAAATTATCTTGAATTTCCCAAACTTGAGGTCCAGATCTGAACCCTATCGACTTTAGCGTCTGGGGTTGCATGAAGAACGATGTGTATGCTGTAGAAATTATGAGCGAACAACAACTGAAGAATAGAATCCTTGAGGCTGCAATTAAATATCGTCAGAAGCCATTGATTTTCCAGAATATTCGGTTTTCGTTAGTAAAACTGTGCCGATTGTGTATTCAAGAAAATGGGGGCCATTTCGAACATCTAATAAAAACTACACATTTGTAAATAAATAAGATTCAATCAAAAATTTGGGACCCTCGAAAAAATTCATTTTAATTCACTTTCATTTTTGTTACTCGACATTTTTGAAGCCTAATGAAAAATAGGCCGTATCTCGATAAAAAATGATAATTGTAAAAAGTGCCAAGAGGCAAAAAAGTTTCAAAAATAATGTGTTTGAATAATGGTGCCACAATAAGCATTAAATTGTAACATACAAAAAAATTTTGGGGGGTTTAGGGGATCTTAACTCCCATTAATTTTTAACGGGGTGCAATAATTTCTCAATTTTTTTTTTAAGATGATGCTCTTATCATAAGAAAGCCACTTGTCAACTTTCATTATAATATGTCGAACAACTGTCGAAATATTTGAAAAAATCTATTTTCATTTGGTAACTTCGAAGGATTATAACTTTTTTCGCATGCACATTTGTATCAGGTTAACTTGAGTTATTTTTAGCCCCAGAACATGTGGTATGATTTATGACCTGCCTTTTTGTTACACCCTGTATTAGTGCTTTCTTACAATGGTATTCCCAATGCTTGGGAATACTTTTGGTGCACGGGGTATATATTATATTCTAGAACATTGTACGTGCGTGCTAAGCTCACTCAAAAAGGATTTGTCATATCGAATACCTTCCTTGACAAGTGTTAGGGCATATTAAATTACTGACATTACTTGAACTCTATCCACTTTACTAGATAGCTGGGTAACGTATATTGTTCCTAGATTTTTTTTTCGATATTCGATTAACGCAAGTGTTACGCAGAAGTAGGAAAAGCAAAGCGTCACACTTCTAAGGTGTCGTTGATGTATTGATAAACAAATAAAATGAAAAATATTTTAGGGTGATACTAGTAATAATGAGAAAGAATATTCGTATTCACAAGTACACTGTCTGTTTTTGCTTATTACCTAATCCATAGATTATGACCGCATTTCTTATGTCATCAGTCATTTTTGGTTGAGCGCGAATTTTGAACTGACGGCATTTTTATTGTCTGTTTCTTATAGTCTGACAGCACGCGAAAAGGTCACAGATGCTAGTCAGGTAGTAAACCATAAGCGTCACCGTTCATCTAAGGAATATATTTACTATTTAATTTTATACCCGATCTGAAATATAAAGGTAATATGAATCTGAATTCGGTTAGTTAAAACAACTTTATAATTTCCAAGAAACATTACAATAGGGTCCTACTAGGGATTGTCCTGATGACTACTTAGAAATTTTGCAGGTATATACGGTGAAACTTGGTCTCGCCCAAATTTGTATAATTTGTTTTGCTCAAAGCCGCTTACGTTCCATAAGTGTTAACTGTGTTGTGAAAAATGTCTTCAACAAGTTTCACCCCAGTAAAGTGTAAGAGCGTGCTTAGTTTACAAACGAAGACTGTAGTGATAAATGTGCATGATGCTGTTGTACATCAAATGCCGGCTGCTACTGTTAGAAATATAGTTTCGACATGTTCCAATATGACAGGAGTTAGAGAATCTACTATTTACAGGCTTCTAAGGGAGAGGAAAAATGGAAATATATCTCC
>CAJUYI010004256.1:0-19263 GCA_910591695.1 Galerucella pusilla
TTACGCGAAAAAAATTTGAGGAAAAAGTTTCAAATGAAAAATGCAAAACTCAAAAATTTACACCAAAATGGTCCCCAAATAATATGAGGGTGGCTAAAAGTAGAGCGTTGGGTCCTTAAACTTCAAAAAACTATAACTTAAGATTTAGATATTACACCGAGAGAATTATTTATAGACAAATAAACTGATTTGTTTGACCCTCCTTTGTTTGAAACTAACAATGCTGATTTATTCGAGTGAAATTTCTTTGATGTAAACAAATTTGTTCTCCTTTATGCACACCTTCATACAATTGTCCTTCAGAAACTATAAAAGTCTACGAAGCACAATATAATATTTTGTTATAAAATAAAACAATGCTATTTGGGTAAAAATTGTTTTCATTACCCAGAAAAAAACCTAACATCTTCAATAATATTCCATCACTTTAAAACAACAAATTAAATATTCATAGTAAATAATTTGGAAGTTTTGACAGAAATTTACATTTTTTAAATAAGCCTATAGATTATTAGCCTCAAATAAGATCTACTTTATACCGAAAAAATAAGTATTTCAGTATAATTGTACATTTATTGCTACAGAAAAAAAACTATTTGCTACAAAGCACATATTTCTTCACCTGTAAGAAATCACATTAGCCAACAAATTATGTGGCAATTGAAACAAAGAATTCTCACCGCACCCTTCCCTATTATTCAGTAACAGTCACCACCTGTATACGTTTGGCGTCAGTCTGCATGTGAAATTAGATAAGTTTTTGCAATTTTACTAATTATTTTGTTTTTGTGAAGTATTCGTGGTTTAAGTGCTCTGGACAAAAATAAGTTTAATAATAGAATGAATGAATTGTTAAACTGGCGATTACAAGAATTGTGAGATATCTTTGAAGGTAAGGAAATAAATGACAATTATATTCAAATAGGTAGAAGTAACAAGCGAGCGAAATGTAGCTCAAAACATGTCTCAATTAAACCTTTCAGATCTACTCCAAGAACTCCAAAAAACTACTATGGTGAAAGCATTAATGAGCACACTTAAGGATAGACAAGGCTATCTTGTGGATACCATTGCTGGTTATGTTTCAGATCATGTGGGTATGTTTAATTTCAACAATGTATGGTTTCCATTTTATAAATGTATGGTATCTATTTTGAAAATGTATAGTTTTCTTTTTAATAGATCAATATATCCAGCAGCAAGTTTTTCATTCCTATCCTGCTTTCCTATACTTAATAGTTTTATGCATAAATAGAGACCATTAATTTTTATTAGATTTAAACATGTTTGTCATAAAAATACTGTAATTTTAATCCGTGTCCAGAGTAACGATCGACTAATTCGATCGACACACATACAAAACGAAAGTCAACTTTGTTGTTCGAGATAGTCTGGAAACGGCTTAGACAAATATTTGTGAAAAATATATTTTCCTAAGTAACCTAATTATTTAGAGAACCGTGTGGAAGTTACCCATACTGCTTAATACACCGTGAACTTTTAATATATTTCTAAATATTTAGAAACATTTCAAAAGCTCAGTGCATTGAATAGTGCATGTAGGTAACTTCCATAAACAAAAAACAATACCATAAATAATTCGGTTTTTTAGGAAAATATATTTTTTCACTATAAGGCAATATAATGTTTATGAAAATTATGGTTCGGTTATGATAAATATGTTGAATTTTAGTAAAAATTGATAGTTTCCTTAAAGAAGGAACATTTGTTTCAATCAAAAAAATATAATTTGCTGGGAAGATACATTTTTTTACGAATAAAAAACATATCGTTAACCCAGACAATATACTTTTTCATGCTAAAGAAATGACATTCTGCCATAAAGTAATTTTTTTATAATAAAACAATATAGTTAGCTTGCAAAAATAAGTATTTGCTATTGGAAAATTACTTTATTTAATTTTTAATATCAAATTAAAACTACTCAATGGTATGAATTTAATTTTTCTTCTCATTATTTTTCATTATAAATTAACAATCAGACGTGAAGTCTTTGGCTAGATACAAATTATTTTATCTGTAGGCATTTTTTTTCTGTTGGTGAGCGTCAATTAAAAAAAATAATTATAAATTCCTTCCTACAGCCAAAAACCAAAAATAAATTTGAAAAACTTCAATTGAGTTTGCCGAACAATTAATGAATTTGCATTTTTGTCAGCGTCTCTCAAAAGGCGCAAAGTTTTATCCAAGATCTGGGACTATGTAATGTCTTTTTGGCCTGTAAGTTACAATTGTTAATGACATTTTGGATTATAGAAACCAAAATCGCTGAGAGTGAGAAAAAAATTTTCTTGTACTTGAATATGGATAAGTACAGATCTCTGGAAAGTATTAATCTCTCAATATAAATATGTACTTTTTGATTGGAGTATTTTTGGACAACCTGTATTTGCGTAGTGCGCTGTGATTACAAAATATATTTGTCCGCGGAAATTAACTTTCAACCGTTTTGATTGATATTTCTACTACTACTGTCGTAAAAAATAAATCAACTTCTAAAGCGGACTATGAAATATAAAATTTTCCCACATCTGCACGTTACTGAATTTTCACTGCCTTTTTCATTGTTGGTAAAAACCCCTTGCATTAAGTACTAAATTAGTAAGAAGTGAGTAAAAACTCCATCTAAGTTAATGAAAAAAGTTTAATGGGATTCTTTGAAACATGCGTTTTACCGCTTTCAGCTCGGATCTACACCAACCCTCTCCCACTTTTCGTTTACGTGTTAGACGTAATGCCTAATAGGAGGAACGAGACTATATTAGAAATTAGTTGTGTTAATTCTGTGTACGACACCTGCCGTTACCTGCTTAAATAGCAATTTTCGGCGGATTACCAACTACCTACGAAATTTATTAATTTTTAAGGTGGTTTTACGGGTCACTAATAATAACAAGGATAAACGGAAGGATCTACAAAAGGAAGTTTTCGTAAGCTGGGGAGTTATTAACCTTTTTTCTCAACAAATTTGCATTAGGTCACTTGTACACAGTACAGTTATTTGTGTTCCACACCTAATTTTCTCCAATGCTTTTTTTTGTTATTTACGGTCGGTCCATTTCTGCAGCTGATGTTAATCACCGAGAGCACTCTACTCTCAACCAAAAATTTTGCCGAACTGACTACTAGTGTTCTAACCAGTAGCCCAACAACTAAGGACTTGGGCTTTGGTTATAGGTAGGTCTTCTCCTGAAGACGACATAATATCTACATTATACCTTGTGCTTATGGGTATAATGCGAGATGTGATATGCTAGTCACACTAGTAGTCTAAAATTTCTCCAGAGGTGTACCACTATCCGCTTGCTTCATAGTTATCATCGCATCAGACACTAAAGTGCTGGGTCGACACCCTTTCTCAATGTCAAATATAATGTTATCAAATTTCAGTAGAAGCAAGCCTAGTGCGCAAACATACTTACAATTAGTTCAAAAAAGGCGAAATGGAACAAAACATTATAAACTGTACTATCCTGACATTGCAACAACAAAAATATTATTGACCTACTTTTTGCATCAGTGGTTCCAACAGGACATTGACAACTGAACAAACATCTTGAGGATATCACAAACATCCTTATGTCAAGGCTGTGAACAAGACGATGAATTCGTGTTTGGCTAGCTTTGGTTCACACAAGCCATGCTGAGTGATGTTCCAATGGGGACGTTATTAACTGTGTGTATCATAACCATAGGCTGGTTGATGAACAGAGAGGAACTTCCAGAAGGATGCGCAAATACCTTAATGAAGTCTAGGTGCTGTGAGGTTGTCCTACTCCCCAAACTAATCAGATCAATTCATAATATATTATTTTTAGATCGACAACTGAGTTCGTAGATGTTTAATCCCTACTTTGTTGCCATTGAAGTATTGTTTAGTTTCAAATTTTTCAATAAATGGGATTGCCCGGTTTTTGAAGTTGCCAAATTCGTGTTTGCGCATCGGTCATTATCTTCGCCGAGATCCTCAGGCCGACTGGTTGATAACTAGACGAGATGAAAATGGATGTCTAGCACAGTTACTAATGAATAATTTTTATTTAGAATAACCAACTTCACTATATTGCGTAATTCCACTATGCTGCTTTCCGTGTAAACATATTTTCCACTGGGAAAAATGTCACGCTCCCCACTTTTAATGTGGGATACATACTCCATTCATGATCCATAATTCAATTGGAGAATACAAAGTGATAAATGAACACAGTTTGTTTATAATTACTTCACTTTTATATCATCTTTGTATATCGTATATGGCTTTTCCATTTGCTTTGAATAAGTATAGCTAACTATACAAACTTTGTTAGTGATATAAATTCAAACATTGTAAAGAAGTGTTTCCACTTCAG
Organism: Galerucella pusilla; assembly: GCA_910591695.1. Taxonomy (NCBI): domain Eukaryota; kingdom Metazoa; phylum Arthropoda; class Insecta; order Coleoptera; family Chrysomelidae; genus Galerucella; species Galerucella pusilla. The sequence continues at coordinate 4,371 of CAJUYI010004256.1, forward strand.
TTCGATCCTTGTGAAACTTTAAACTTCTCGTTTTGTGATGTTTTCTTAACAACAACTCCTCAGGTTTGTTGTTTCAAAACACAACAATGTCAAACCACCATTCCTCTTTTGCGGACAACTCCATATTTATTCCAATAGTATAGGAAAGCAAGTAAATTAATTCATCAAAACCCAAATTTTTCTTTTTTCCTATTACTATCAAAGACAATATACAATGAGCAGTTTTTGGACCTATTATGGTGGATTGAAATGGCAGGTTCGCCCTGTGGTGGATTAAAAGTCCTTTTGTACTTTTCGATTTATTTAAAAAAACTCTTACTATACAAATACTGCCTTGGTACATAAACAACTATTATCATAAACATCGAGTTGATGTTTCATCGTCGAATATTCTACCTATATTATTGGAAGACCATCTATAAGTAATTTATTATAGTTTTGAATAAAGTCACGTACCGATAATACTCGTGTCTATGTTTAATAAATAGTCTGAATATATTTTTATCAAATTGTTAAGTCAGCTAACTGTTGAAATAAGTACAATGATCTACAGGGTGTCTACACTATTATGTACAATATTTTTTGAAAGCTGATAAAACACCAACTTGGAAAGTAGCATTATTGCTACCAATTTTTCAACCAGGAGATAGCAGGTAATAGGAAGAATAACAATGGAAATTACCCACATAACTCTGAAGGTGCCACTTCTATGAAAAAATGAAAAAACTCGTCAAAAACCATATAAAGGTGGACGTCTACAAGAGGATTACAAAAATGTATAATACTTAAGTAAATAGTCAGTCAGTTGGAGGCTGGACGTTGGGAGTTATGAATAATTTCAATTTACTAACAATACCTAACATTCAAATTCGTAACAAATTAGCAAAACAATACTAAGTTATTCTATGAGGTGCTTGAATAGACCATTGGTTTCCATGCAATAAGAAAAACGAGCCTCAAATGAACAATATGTAACATGTTCAAGTAAAGTGTCAAGCAGGTAGCTTAGTTTCCGTAAAAATGATGAATATTCTGCAAGATACAATTGGAATTGTGGGATTATACTACGAAAACAATGAATCTCCAATAGCTAGACGCATAAATGCTCATCCTGAAAGAACTGCCACGCATAAGTACGTGACTGAATCAATGCAAAGTATTTTTGAAACAGAATCAGTTTCCAATAAAAAACACCAACTTTAACGAGTACTTAACTGCAAGTATAGTTTGGCAAGTTCATCTGAAGCTACGGGGCGTCGGTAAGAGGCGAGGAAAAACATGGCCTATATCTGTCAAACGTACAAATGGCGTACGGTACCTATTTTACCAAGTAAAACTGAGAATACAAATGTCACTGACAACACCAACACCACTGGATAAATCAATATCAGTCAATTGACGAAGTGAGAGGGAAGAACATACGCACGCGCTTGCCAATAAGAAGTCACATGGTCGATAAAAATCACCAATTATGTAATCGGAGGGTGTGGTCATTATGGTTTTTGTACAACGTTTCCAGAGCTTTGAGAAGCCCATAACAAATTCGGAAAAGTGTTCTCTTTTAATATTCTTGAATTGGAAAATAATGTTAATAGGATAAATCCAAGGAAACAAGCACATTATAAAATTAACGTTCAATCATATTTTTAATATTGTCAATAATAAAAAGACCCATTTATAATTATTATCACTAAATAATCAGTACTTCAACTTTTTCATAGTTAAACGTGGTAATGTCGCATGTTTTCGACTGCATTCCTTTCACGGTTTCAGATGAACTTGCCAAAGTATATGTGAATTGAGGCATTTTTTCCATTTCACAGAATGAACATTTTTCTTGATACAGTATTTTGAGCTTTTTCAGTTCAGTTTTAATCTGGCTCAGGCTTTCACCTTGTTCTCAACTGTTTCTAGCACCACAAAGGTATCTTTGATTGTCTCAGCCCTACTACATATTTCCAATGATCTTGTATTTTTTTTTCGCGTTGCCTATTTCTTCCAACTTTTTATTGAATCTGATATCGCAATAGGATTCCGACCCCCGACTTCAGCTCCTCTATGCTATTTAATTTCCATCTATTCCAAAATGTATCCTGGAACCCACAGTAAGGTGAGGATGTTCTCGCCTTGTTCATTGAGTTTACCTAGGCATTTTCTTACCATTTTGCAACTGAAGAAGTTATAGTGCAACTAGTAACATCTTTGGGGTATTTGACAGTATTTTTGAGTGATCTTGCTGTTGAAATGTTCTTGCAGTCGAAAAAAAAACATACACAGAGGAAAAATCCATTAAAAAAATTTAAAGATGATAAAAAGCATTTTCTTGGCAATTTTTTTTCAACACTAATCCAGTACAAACTCCCTGAAAGCAATTTCACTTAATTTTGATGAGAAATAATCACACACTACTTTCTGTTTACTCAAAAACAGATCTAATATCCATAGAATGACGATATAACGTCAACCAACAGACGGTTAACCAATTCCTCTATCCCGAAAATCTAACAAGGTGGTAAAAATAACTGTAAATCCGCGTTAACTCTGTCACAGTTGGGGCGTCGGGTTTCGTACTACATGGCTTAATCCCCCTTCATTAAAATGTATCGCGTGGATGTTCGGTAGAAACTTACTCTATAGCTTAGGAGTCAGTTAGATCTAACTGAGATGCTATCTAGGGTAGAGTAGGGTATGTAACAATTAAATTTGATAATTAAACATTGAAAAGTAGAAAGCAGCAGTGTGACGAAAACGTAAACAAACCCCAACCAGTGATAGTATATTAAAGTATAAGTGGATATTAAGGTCTTTAAAACACGCGCGATTTTTCGAGCTCGACGGCGAAGCCAGAGTGCTCGAAATAGAGCAAGTGTTTTAAAGACCAGTTATCCACAAATACTTCACGCTATTTTTTTTATTGGTGCACTAGGAAATTATGAATACTGGTCTATAACTACTACAACAACAAGAAATGGAAATGATAGATGGAAATAAGAACTAAATGTCAAATGGTTGAATTCGTGATGTATATGATGTATACCTTGCGTTGTCATGGAAATGAGAGAAGCATAAACTAATAATTTGTATTTTGATGGAAGTTCAACCTTATTGAGTTCTGTGAATGTCAATAGTATTAATTTAAATACCATTTCCTAAGATTTGAAAAATCGAAACATTAATATTTCAAACAATACCAACGGCACTTTCCATTTTAATTTATAAATTTGACATTGTTAAATACTGTGAGAATAAAAGTTTTGACGTTACAAACTACTCTTGTCAGATCAATAATAAAAAAATTGTCATATTTGGACAAAATTTAGACCATAGATTTAGACTTCGTTTCTCGAGTTGTTGATGTTGCCACGGTAACTTTAAAACACGCGCGTTTTATAATGTTCGATTTAAACACGCTTATGCGTGTTTTAAATAGGTTAAATGGATCACCAATAAAAAATAGATATTTTCATAATCATCAGTTGAAAATGGGAATACATACACACATACAGTGTGTGGGTTTTAATATTTGTCCAAATGTGTGATTCCTATCTTTAAAATTTTGCTCTACTTCTTCCCACTGAAAAATTAAAGTTGTATAACGTGTAAAGTTATTGTCAGACAGGTTTTAGATAACCCAACTCCATGTTTATAGTTTTAATTATATTGAGGCAAAAGAGTGTACGTAAGCACGAAGTGCAAAAAGAGATTCAAAGTCGTCGGGGTAATATGTACAGTCTGTACACTAACATAATGACATTTTCAAGTCAATGCGTGAAGCTTTGATGTTTGAAATTGTCGAAGACTAGTCGCATCACTTGCGGAAACTTGGTTTTTAAAATTGTGGTTTTGGAGGTTTTTGTCAAACGTCGAGAGTGTGGAATGAGAAATTTTTGTCACGATCGTCTTTAATATACGGAGTTATTTTTATTTTTTAAATGTTACATGCTTTTATTTAACTTGCAATGTAGGTACGTTAGTCCGAGTGAAATCTTGCGACTGAATTCTTCAACCGATTGAGCTGAGATTCGGTATACACGCATATTTTGGATGACAATGCATGCTTAGCTATGTGTCGTTATTCTAATTTTCAATATCGTGAATTATCCAAGATGGCGGAATAGTTACCTATTTTCTTACACTACCACAGTATAGTAAATTGAATCAAACCAATCAATGTAGTACATATGTATTACACAATTTATTGAATAATATAAAAGCTTGTCGTTACATTTGTATATTTCTAGGGAAGTCTTTTCTTTCACAGTACCTATAAGTAGGTATGTCAAGCAAGACTAGTTAGTACACAGGTAAATCTCGCGACAATCTTTTATATCATTTAATAAGTTGAGTAAAACATGCTCCAAATTTGAGACTAAAATTGAAAATTATTCACAAACGCACCACGAGAAGCGTCTACCTCCAGGTCTACCCCGTCTTCTGACTGACAAGTTATCAGTCATTTCTGGTTGAGCGCGAATTTTGAACTAATAGTATTTTCATTAAAATGATTTTATCGTGATAGCTAATTTCAAGCAGCAAATATGTTAAAGACAATCTCCTGGGTATACAAAATTATATTGCACAAGTTTTTGCTGAACTACTATCCCTGAAATCTTAAAATATTTGAACTTGTCCATTATTGACCAAGGTTAAAAATAAAAAAATTATGAACCATTAATAGATGAATTCAACTTTTTAGTTGGCTAGAAGAAGCAGTAATTGTCAACTTCACAGCTAGTAGTAGAAAAAAGTTTATTATTACCATTAACTTAATCCATTCATTTCTAGAACTAAATTAATGTTTAAGAATTTTTCAACGATAATAATTGGTGTTGTCTGAGGCATTCAAACTCAAATTCTGTAATAATTTTTTTCTCATTGTTTTTTTAATAATGAGTTATTAAACATGGAAAGGGGATGTTGTGGTCTCATGTGGTTCGAACTTGATTAAAAAAACCAGTTATTATCATTTATTTTTCAACCAAAAATGTCACTTGACTCTCTCAGGATGTCTTTATTCACTAAAATGAACATATTCGTTACAACAACTAGATCTAGAGTCACACTAGTTTATTTTAACAAAAACTGCCAGTATAGTTCCACAGCGTCCACAAGAAAAATGGCAATATTTCTTAATGTAGCTATGCGTTTTCTGTGTGAAATTATCAGAATTAGACAATGCTTTATCAAATGCTATTTCCTTCCTAGCTGCCAGTCAAGAGTCCACAAGCTCTTTGATTGGGTCAAAATCATCTACTCGACTACGATATAGAAAAACTTAAAGTAATTGCTTCTTTTCTAATAAGTACATACGTCTTGTGTGGCAAAGCTTCAACTATCCAGAGCAGCGTATCGAAAATACCACAAAAGAGACGAAAAAAACTTCGACATCCATTCAATGATGTCAACAAATAAATGTCATTATATATAACGAGAAAGGTAAGTATACACTTAGGGCAAAGTATATCGTTTGTTGACAGAGAACTGTGTAAATAGAATCTTGTCTGCTTTCCAAAATACACATCTATATATATATTTTTTTTTAAAGAAGTGAAATAATGAGTGACCTTTTTAGATGGAAAAACTCCTCAAACGAGTTATTTTATTAAGAAATGTTGGTTCTGTAGTGGAAAATAATATTTCGAGAACTGCAATTTTCTAGAGGTAGATTTCGTCAGGAAAATTATTATTTCTATCTTGACAATCAACAAGTGCCTTTGACAAACGAATATGTTTATTTGAGCATTACTCTGTCGTCATCTTGTGTTGTCAGCAAAATGGCAGACGCAACTACTAGTAAAGGTAATCAAGCTGTTTGAGCAATTATAACTATTATGTATAAAGCAAGTCAATACATGATTACCTAGAATTAAATTATTTGTTAGTGTATGGGGATTACGTAACGTAGATCTTGAGAAAGTTCTATTGATATTTCTGTAATGCTGCTGCTACCGAGAAATACACCAGATTGTATAGTAGGGATCGAAACAGGTAGGGTAAAACTCATCTATAATATATTCAATTTAGCAATCAATTGGTTGGAAAACATTCTGCTGATGGAAAGTACTCGATTTCTCAAGCTCTGTTCTTCTCGTTTGCGATGACTTGCTATTTCATCGGAGGAACGTTTTAATTGGGCTACTCAGATACGAGCTTTATTTGAACTTGCTGGAGATTTCAATATTTGAGAAAACTTAGATGTAAGAACAAATGATGAAAAGTGTCTAATTGGAAATTCATACCATGAATTAAAATGTATGTATTTGAGTTTTGCTCTTTGATGAACCTGTATACAAGCCTGAACATTACTACTACCCATTCAAATCCAATCTTAATCACTCGCACTCTTGCACAATTTCGTATGTCCAATGGTCATACATTTTTTTTAACTTCAAATGCCATAACATTAACAAGGATGAACTATGTATGGTTTGTAATATGAATGAATGCAGAACCCTTCACCATTTGTTATTTTTTTGTTCAATCTATTCAGTAATAAAGCTAGAAGACAATTGTTTGAATGATTTTGATTCACTTATTTTTATTTTGGATTGTATAAGTTATGAAAATGCCAGGATAATTTCTGGGTATATATATGGAGTATGTTAAAATAACGTGCATTCATTTTGAATGGATAATTTTTTTTGTTCCATTTTTTTTCTGTTATACTCAAAGGATACTGGAAATTTTTTCCTTGATGCAAACTCTAGGTTTGAGGATCAGTAAATGTATTATTCTTATTATTATTGTTAATTGGATATTTTACGGAAAAGCCTATCTTCTTTAATTATGAAGAGTTTGTAGCTTCACTTTTTCACCATCCAATCAATAGAACATAATGCTTCCTGCCGAATCAACTTCTAGGCAAACGTAGGTGTTTCGACCTCTACTATTCTTCTCATGTGATAGTTTGGCCTCCAGTGCCCAGTGAAAATTCCAGTTATGAACCTGATCTCTTTCTTCATGTCCAGTTATATTTTTTCCTCCTGTTTTATCAGTGATCGTAGCTTGCCTGGTATCCTACTCCAGTAATCAGAGAGCCCATGCTTCGAGTAGTGGAACAACTATCCTATTGGCTTCAAGATACAACCTCATGAAACTCAAAGACTACCCAGTGTGATCGGATCTGAGAAAGTACTCATTGCCAAATTTTTCCCAGTCGTTTCCCCGTATCTTAAAGCTCTTTCCTGGTTAGCTGGTCTGCTCCTTATTTTCCAGGACAACCTTATTGATTCCACCTAGCTGGTTAAAAAGTAGTTTAACGCCTTCCATTCCTATTGGTAAATTCGGTTTACACGTCAGGAGAAGCAATGTTTTTCTTCTATTTAGGTTATATTTTTTTCTTTTAAGAATAGTGAAACAATCTGTGTTCAATTTTATCTTCCATTTGCTATACATTTGAAATTTCCAGACTTCAAGTGGATTACTGTCTATTTTTCTTTATTGATAACCACCTGATGTTGGTAACATTGAACTAATAATAGCTATTTGCGTATCAAGAGCAGAAATACAAAATAGAAGAAAAAAGTCGTGCTGAACATGAATAGTTAGATCAGGCTCACTGGACACTGGAGGCAAAACTATCACATGGGAAGAATAGTGCCGTTCGAAACATCGATGTTTGCCAAGAAGTTGATTCGAAAAGAAGCATGTGCTACCGATTGGCTGGTGAACAAGTGAAGCTACAAACTCTGCATAATTGAAGAAGTTGGGCTTGAAGGGTTTGAAATCAACGAAATTTCAGTATCCTTTGAGTATAACAGGAAAATAAAATGAAACAAAAGAAAAATTATTCATTCAAATTGAATGCACGTAATTTTAAGATACTCCATATTTATACCCAGTGATTATCTTGGCATTTTCAAAACTTGAATTATTCAATATAGAAATTAGTAAATCAAAATTATCAAAACAATTGACTTTTAGCTTCATTACTGAATGTATGGCAATCGAGAAAGAGATACACACAGGACTACTACGATCACACCAAAATAAAATTAATTGCCATTGTTTATACTTAGCAGTTTCGTGTACCTATGTACGTAGGCAACACTTATTACAATAATGTCAGATATTTTTTAGATTTCTTAATTTCTCATTAAATTCTCACGGAAAATACTGTTGGATGCTTTAATTATTAGAAAATCAACTTGAATATTTTATTATTTTGTTCATGTTAAAATAACTACTAGCTCTCTTTTATCTATAAATAAAATTGGGCGTGCGCCAAAGTTACTCTCTGCCTAAGAGCGCCAATAATGTCAAATTATGACAGCTCGCTGAAAACATTACCTTTGCAGTTGCTTTTCAAGGCACAAAAGACGACTTTCAATAGTGTTCGTATAAAAAATAATTTTTACAAAGAATTGTCGTACCGTTTATCTCCGTCTTTCTTTCAACTGCCCCGTAGGTTGCTGTTTTTCGCGGTTTTAATTTCCATGATTGAAATATTTCATTAAACGGAGCCACACTGTATAGAAAAACTCTATAAGTCTCGATAAATATTCAACCTCCATTACTCTTAGATTTGATAGCTCGAACGGCTGTTGATATCCATCTTCTTTCTGAGGATAAAACTACCCAATTCAATTATACAAAACCTGAAAATTATTTCAAGTGCCAGCCCAGGCTCATAAATTTTAACCAAACATTTTTCCTTTCACGCGAAATTGACCACATACTGAAATGGGAGGGCCTTAAGCGACAACAGGACATTGGCGGAACGGTTTTATGAAAATTTATGATGGAAAGATGCAAAGAAATATTGAATAAAAAAATCGCCCTGGGTAAATTATATGAAGAGGGCAATAATATGATCTGTTAGTAATTGGAGGAGAATTATATATAGTACATTCAATAGCTTTTTGGTGTGCGTCATCGTTTGTGACGTATCTCCGGGTTTTCGGTATAACGTTTATTTTATTTGCTACTTTGACATATCACTAACCTTAAATTAGACAAATCAAAGAATCCGGATCGTATTTAGCCAAATTCGAAACGGCTATGGAATTAATAATTAACAGCTTCTTTTTCTAACTGAAAATACTTGAGAAACAAAATACTGATGTTTTTACGTGTATCTAGGCACATTTTTGTATTATTGAATTCAATTTAACAGTAAAATCAATATTCACTTCACCGTAAACAACAAAGTACAGACCTGACGAGAACTGTCAGTGGGACAGTGAAAAAAGACGTAAGACACATTGCCAATACGAAAAATACGTCTGCATACTATTTTGTATGGTGTAATCTCTTTCGATTGATATGTCGCGCTTGCGCGTAACGTAAAAACATCAACTATTCAAATTTTTTAAGTCAAAGATTAGGGTAAACGTTCGTAATTATTTAAACGGTTCATTATTGTGATATTTTTATTAGGATCAATCACATATCTGCTTTTTTTTCATCTCATCCAACGTAATGTGTTAGAATGACATTAACAATCGATGACGCACACCAAGAAGGGTATTAAATGAACTATATCATTATATTTCAATAGTTTTTTCCAGTGTTGTGTTCATTTTCAAGTGATTTTCGTACTAAAATTTTGTCGAAAAGTCTATTGCGCCATATTTTTTGTCAGTCTGTGCCCGAGGAGATGGTACTACCATTTTCGTAATATACACAAATACTATCAACAGTTTCCAAAACTTGCAGTCTGGCAACGTCGCCTGTGCTTACTCATTTTCCATTTGAAACTACCGCTGAAATTGTACTGCTATACTCGGGACCAGTGTTGACCAGATTTTTTTGTTCTACTTATACAATTCATGAAGATTACCACGGACTTTTGGTCTGCAATACAGGATTTCGAAATTACGCTCAAGGTTGTTATCAACGAGCTATGAAACACTATCTGACTCTCAGCTTTGAATGTTGAAAATGTTAAAAATTGAGCAATTGGTAGGACAGGTTCTTACCAAACTGACTTAATATTTGGAGATAACAAATCCAGTTCTCAGGGCTTTGTTATGTGATGGACATTAGAAAAAGAAGTTTATCATTCTATTTCCTAAAATTAAATTAGAAAAAATAAATAAACTTCGTACTGCTGTTATCTGCCGGAAAATACTAAGAATAGAATTGAGAATACGGCAGTAAAATTAAGGTGAGTATAGTTTCTGTGTGTTTAATAAAACTTGCAAAGTGGGAAAAAATAAAATGAAAAATATTAATTTGAAGTATCACAATGAGTAGTTAGTAGAAAGAGGTTAGTAATCAAAAACACACAAAAATAAAATTGCAATGTAAAACCGGTGAAGTAATGACAAAATTATCCACGATTCACTTTCCTGATGATGTAATTCAGCGATTTACAAATGCATAAGCTTTTCTTCCAGGAACTTGATTTAAGGCAGGAGCTGTGTCCAGGATTTTTATGTGAAAGTATTATAACTGTTTCTGGAGGAATTTTTTCCTTCCGGAACTGTTCGATCCGGGAACTTTGTTGGCCCCGGTAATTTTTTCAATATCTACTGCGGCACATATTTTTGATAACTTTCCAGTATTAGGATTGGAAACCGAAATTAATCTAATTATAGAAGGAGCCGCCATTATACTAATTAATCAAAAACAAACGGAGTGGAATGAAAGAGTGGGGAAGCTCCTCAATAATATTTCAAGCAGAGCGATAAGCAAAAGATGTTTGTGCTCAAAAGTGCCTCAACTTAACCAGACTATTTATTGCTTCTGTTTGCTAGGCTGCTTTACAGGCTCTGAAGTCTAAAAACAGTCTGGAACTGCGAACAATCCCTTGAGCAACTGGCTATACACAACAAAGCAACTTTGTTTTGGTATCAGTGCATAGAGGAATTGTTGGAATTTAAATTGCAGAACGTCTAGTAAATTAAAAAGCTTGTACTTATTTTTATTGGACCTGAACTATTTTGTGGTATCCCAAGAAGCCGCATCGTGAAAGAAACCTGAAAATGACACAAGAAACCTAGTGCTGCCAACTGACATTACATGGTAATTGTCTGCGCCAACGCCCTAAATACATGGAAAAGGTAGAACTGATCGAATTACAGACCTAGCTCCAGAATGTATAATAGGATTTCTCACAAGCCTAGATCCATTGGACTTAAATAAAAATGTAGGGTATATCTCAACAATGAAACGGTCAATGTCTTCTTAATGCAGAACAAATTCTCCAGTTACAGCAAAGAAAGAAGAATGTGAGAGTGCATCTGCTAGAGGAAAAAAGATATCAGACAATTTCACAGTTTTGGGTGATGTAGGTAATTTTACATTAACAAGATCCTTATTCATCCAGCTTAACGGGAAAGCATCAATCACTCAAGTGTCCTTATCTCCCCATCATACAAAAACTGCCTCAATAGAAACAAATATATTTATTTTCCGTAAATACCTCTTGCGTTTGATAATTTCACCCGCCTCTGTTCGATTCTCAAGAGTATCCTTGATGGCCGTTATCCTTTCTATCCCTCATTTCGATAAAGTGTTTGATAGCTCTCACAAGATCTCTCAGACATATCGTTGAGCATATTATAAAAACATTTTCGGTAGTCAACCAAGAATGCATTAGACATTTTTGTTTTAATTTTATCGTCAAATTCACACTGTAAGGTATTACTGGTGATATTGATAAAATATCGCTTCTCACTAGACTAGTAGATTGTGTTTCATGGTCATTCTTTCCCATAAACGGTAGTGGTAAAATATTTCGTGTCACGTCTTCATTATATCCTTCCCTAGGGTAGCACAAAATGTTACATAACTTCTTGTAGAAAGTTAGAACCTCCGCGTCCCACAAGGCAACACACCAAAAGGTTTTTTGTCAAATTTCATTTTTGTCATGTTGCGCGAATGGTGTTGTGTTCGTGCGAGGCTTTGTTTCCTTCTTTCATGAAGAATTATTGCTTATAGAATGGTTTCGGGGTAATCTGTTAAGAAAAGGAGGAAAACGGAGTTTTATTGTTGGGCGTTATGTTCCTTCGGAAGCCATCGGAAGTGGATTCTTGAAAATGGGAACACATTCTCGCACTGAATCTAGTTGTTTCGATTTACATTTATTGAAATGTCAGCGTCGGATTTTCTCATATACCGTGGTTTCTTTTTGAAGCTCGAGACATATTTTTTCGATCTTGTCTAAATAAAAAATAATGTTATGGTCCGTGGAATGCAACAGCTTTTCGTCCATAACTTTTTTAGATTTGATTGTACAAAAAATTGTGTGCATCAAAATTGTGTTCAGACGTTTAAAATTCAAAATGGAAGCCCTACAAAATTTCAATATATTGCGGTTTACTGCAATCGATAAGTTGTAGTTTTATGAACAATAACAAGAACATTTGAAACAAAAATTACCTTATTTTTTACGAGTTTATCTGTAAAAAAAATGTTTTCCTCCGTTCTTCTTAGATTTGACGTTGGGAAATATGATTCATATTATATTCATTATTATTTTGAAAACGTTTGTCTTCAAAAACCACGAATTTTGATAAAAAAAATTTAGGCTCGAATATTAGAAGCGGAGGAAACAGAATTCCAAGATCAATAGGTTATTGCGTATTGATAGCGTTAATGTTCATGGAATGAGACAAGATTGAAAAAAAAGTATATATTGAAATTTTGTAGGGCCGCCATTCTGAATTTTCGAAATCTGAAAACACCAACGTTTTCAGATGTCGGACTACTACAGTTGGCAGAAGCAAACGTGAGCCCTGGTGGGCGTGTTCATGTCACTGTAGTTGTATTTTTCTAGTAACAATTCGATATTTTGAATCGATAACCAAATATCGATACCATAAATGTCAACTGTTGAGAGATTTGTAAGCAAAGTTAAACTTGCTAAAAATGTAACTCTAAATATAAATAAAAAAATTTATATTGGACCAAAACTAAAACTACCGTTTGCCCTATAGGTCTATATTTTTAAATTACATGACTGTATTAATGTCATGAAAAAGGAAGGTCAAGTTTCTATGGTAAGCAACAAAATATGAACTGGTTATAGTCCAGTGTTGCCGATACAAAAATGAAAATTACCCGAACTTATTATTCAAATTATCAGAATTTGTCAAAATTACCAAAAGGACACATTGGTTATCTAAATAAAGTCTTCGACCCCAGTCAATATGGAAAATCCCCAAAAACAATAGCCATTTTATATATTCCTTCTACAAAATATTCGAAAAACTATTGAATCCAAATTGAAAATTGTCTAAAAATCGGATAATCATCCTCGCATTGACAACACTGATACAGAATGAATAAAATGATGTATGTTGATGAAATCACTCGGTCATATTATTTCGATTATTTTTAACAATTACTAATGGACAATCGTTAACATTGGCTCTTGATTGGCTGCTTGCGATGACCTTATTTTAGTTCGCATATTTTCCGGGGCTCATGTTTGGTTCTGTATATTTTCATGTTTTAGAAAGTCGTTATTGCAATACTAATTATTATGTTTGTCGCTCAAAAAACCATTTTTCGAAAATTATTTTAATTTTTAAAAATTAAGGGTTGAATTTTTTTTTAATAATGCTTCACGTCATCTGATAGGCTATGAAATTACCTACAATTTTGAAGCCCACAATTTTTTTGCACAAGTAAATCTTAAAAAGTTATGGACAAAAAACTGTTGCATCTCACGTGCTCCAAGCTATGCTTGCAAGCTGCATCGCAAGCTCGGGCGGAATCTTCTCACAAATCTGGAAAAGTAGTCTATACCACATAAACTTTCGTTTAAAAAAGTAAAATCACTGGTGGAAATCTTTTCCATTGTATATCCTTATTTCCCCGAACTATTAGGTTATACTTTAATTATTGATTTCGTTTTTTGGTATTTTTGATTAGATAAACCCAACGGACACACCACAGACGCTAGTGGAATCTGCTGTTGTTATAGTTATTCTGTACTCTGTTTAGAATTAATCCACGAACGTTATAAACCAAAACACCTTGGTCGTATTAAATAGGGCGTCATTTATTCATAACGCCATGATTTTTGAAGTCTATCACTACCTGTCACTTGATTACTTTGACGTCTTACGTCAATTTCTCAATTGAACTTCAAAGTTTGTTGTATTCACCCATTTTCTGCTTTGGGCTGCTAAAGCTTATTTTCTGCCCTTGTGACACAATAATTATTAGATATAATTAAATATTGGATTAACAAAGATATTTATATTAAGGTAATATTTGTTTCATTTTGATAAGCTTACATGAACAGTATCAATATCTTATTTGAACCGCCGAGTGTTTATTTGATATAACCGGACACAAAAGATGAATATGCATTTAAAGAATAGATTAAATCGGGTTTTGGGGCAGGTAAGAGCTATTTTATTGTTTTATTATTTTTTTTTTATTTTCATTATTCTAATTGTAATATAATACGTAACTATACATTGTCACTTCTATGGAAAACATGAATACCTCCTGCAGTCGCAAGGTTTTAGTTTCACAGACGCTCCTAGTTGGTAAAAGTGTCAATTTTAACGTATTCACCAGCAGCTGGTAGGCACAGTTTTTCCCCTGTAAAATTTTCAACGCCTTCTAGCGTACACGATACTTATTAACTTATAACGTTTCATATATAACTTCAACATTGGTGAAAAATAGCTAATTCAATTAGACAAAGCCTGCTAAGATTAATTGATGGTTTTATTTGACGCCATATTGCGGTGGATCCATTGTAGTGCTATCTAGCGGCACGTATTGAAAGTAGGTACAAGGTAGAAAACTGGGAAATCAGAAACTGTAATTAGTGTACAGCTATCTACTTTTAACTCACTCAGTAATGTCAATGTGGCCATGTTTCGATTATAAACTAACTAGATATTTCAGAGTTCGTGTAAAAAACCAAGACGCACACCTTAAATATGTTTGTGGTATTATGAATATTATGTTTTCGTGTATAGTT
>CAJUYI010004257.1:0-13253 GCA_910591695.1 Galerucella pusilla
CTTCGTAATCCTGAAGAAGAAGTTACCCGCTTTCTGATTATGTGTTTAGGGCTGTTACGGAATAGCTTTTCGACGTACCTAGTATTACCTGTTCCTATTCCAAGTAGATACCTATTCCAAATACCTATTACCGTTCCAAACTATTCCAACTAGAATTTTATGACAGAATATTGCTGGCGCTGTCAGTGCCGTAATATAATAGGTACCTACCAAATACGTCGTATCGATCGGATTGGTTGTTCATGTTATTGCCGTTATTATCCCTGTTATAGTAGGGTAGGGTAGGTTGGGGAACCCCAAAAATTATATAAGCTTATTCTGTTTCTGTATTCTCTTATTTATCAGTCTATTTTTTCTGATTTCTGGTACATTGAACTTAAACCGTTCTGTTGTTTACATTATATCATAAATATCCAATACAAGTAATACACGTAATGCGTATTACAAGTTGCCTAAGTAATGCTTCACATATCGATCGCTAAGCTATGAGAATAGAAGAGTGGCAGTCAGACAGTGACACAAGTAATAGGTTCGACTAATATTTGGTAATAGGTTCGCGGAATAGGTGGGCGATACCTATTCCAAAATAATAGGTCCAGTTCCATCGTAACAGCCCTATATGTGTTTTATGAACAGTTACAAAAAGGCCATTCGAATTTCGAGTTTGAACTTAAAGATACTCTGTTTTGTTTGTTTTTGTTTACAGTTTATACGAATTTAACGTTTCAATATTATTAAAAATTGCGTTCATATTTTATAGTTAAGTTTAGTTAGTTTTTCTCCACAAGTTAGAATAATGTTAATATCACATATAAATCTTGTTTTGTATCATACAGCCCGAACACAACAGTTACAACGCCTCGTAAAAAGTAAAAGTTAATCGAAAAATATGGTTTGAGGCTGCTAGGTGTAATATAAAAACAGACTACAGCTAGTTAGGTACTATTGCTGTGAAGATTTTGATGTAATAAGTAATTATACATGTGTGTGTATTTGCCTTTTCGAACCTGGTCATTCTATTAGTTTACGGAAAATATCTAACACTATTGAAAATAAAAACTAACTATAAATACGTTAACGAAAACTCTAGGTAATAATAAAAAATTATAAAATAATCTAATGCCCGCAAATCCAACATAAATCGGAAGAAAATTTAAACAACTCCTAAGTCTTTCATAAGCTGAACAACAAACATAAACTATACTTAATAACT
Organism: Galerucella pusilla; assembly: GCA_910591695.1. Taxonomy (NCBI): domain Eukaryota; kingdom Metazoa; phylum Arthropoda; class Insecta; order Coleoptera; family Chrysomelidae; genus Galerucella; species Galerucella pusilla. The sequence continues at coordinate 1,214 of CAJUYI010004257.1, forward strand.
ATTTTAAAAAAGAATCGGGGTCCTTGTCGACCCTTATGTAACTAACTTCTCTTTTAGGGTATGTATGTCACAGCATAAATGGCGAACTATTTAAATCATCCAAAAGTTTAATTTTCAAATAGACGTAATAAAAACCTAGTGGAAATGAAAAGATTAAAAGTAATTGATTCCTCATTATAATTTTGTCCACCACTGATGACTATCAACATATTGTGAAAACATCATACAAAGTTTAATATGTTATAAAGTAACACAACCATAACTTACCCTGGATTGGAATTTAATAGCTTTTCTCGAGTTTTACTATTTGTACAAAAAGGAAAAGCATTTTGTTTAAATTTTGTAAGAAATTGGCAAGTATTGTAACGTCCAGGAGAAGGAATTTGAAGCCCAATTCTCTCTTTGAATCTAGGAACTTTACTGCATAGGGGAACAGTGCCTATTTTGCTGCAAATCTAAAAATTAAACGACTATATTTAAACGTTCCATACTTAAAACCCACTCTTTATGTGTCTGCATTGGTCGTAATAATATTTCCCCGCTATTAATTCCAATATAGGTACTGAAACTTGAAGAAACCGAAGTTTTTAATATACCTACCTATCTCCACAAAGTTGGGTGGATTCTATCATATATGTTCCAAAAGTTGAAAAATCATATCTATATTACAAATAAAAAAATTGCGCATTTGAAAATAAATAAGATGTTGTTGAAATTATATAAAGACGGATCTGTTCGGTAATATTTCCAATACAAAGCCTGCACGGGTCTTTCTTAACAGAAATTTAGTTAGTCACTTCACATAAGTATGAACATACTCTACCTTATTCATCAAAGGTGATGTTGAAACTTCCGATCTGTAATAAGCCGGTCCTGTTTTAGAATTAAGTTCATGTACATGTCGCTTCTGATACGATGTTAGTCCATTTCCGATAGGACTTGTACGTCTTTTTAGAGTAGTACCAAAACATATACGTTCGTCCTTTTTTACTTCGACAATATATTCAAAATCTAAAAAATGAAAAGCCCTTTTAATTTGGAAAGTTTACAGTTCCCCCGCAATTCTAAACTAATAAGTAGAACTTGTAGAATAATCGATGATTTTGGGTTTGCTTAAAATAATATTTTCTCTATTAAATAAAAATGTGGATATTTAAAATATTTCTAGATGGTTAACAAAATACTTACGTTTAAAAGATTCAACTTCAGAAGGCATGCCACTACCGAAAATATGTAGGTATCATCAACTCGCGTTGCGTGTATCAAAAAAATTATGAGGAAATTCGTGACTAGATATTAATATTATTGATGGAGTCGTGAGTATAAATCAAAGGGAAGGTTAGATTTTGAAAAATGCACGATTCAAACTAATATTGGAGCAAGGTACAATCACTCCAATGGTTTGTCTCCAAGTATCTATGTCGAATAAAAAGGTGTATAAATTATATTTTAGTGGAAATAGCCAAGACCGATCTATATCTTTATTTAGAACTCTCTAAATTTTAAGTCTATTTATTATTTAATTAAATTAATTTAGTTTACAGTTAGTTGTAAAGCGAATTTACTGTTTGGATCCTTACTTTGTGGAATCTACTCATAGGTAGGTAGGTAGAGGTATTCTTTGTGGAATCTACTCATAGGTAGGTAGGTAGAGGTATTACGTTTATAAATGAAACTATTTAATGGAAAAATTATGAAAATTCCAAGATACTTATTTTGTAATTGTTTCGATACTGACATATCGTAATAATAGTTTGAAAGCGTTTCAATATAATTCCAACCATTCAGACATTTTATATGCAATGCTATCTTTTATAATATGATACAAAAAATTTGTAATATAAATTTATATGGGAGCACCCACGTAATGTGTGTTGCATAAGCCAGAAACTTCCTTAGCAGAGTACATACATTTTACCAACACCTGTGTGGTGTTAATTTTTTTTAAATAGACTGTTATTGTATTTTTAATATATTATAGATGATTTTTTTTTAAATTTCAATATTTTTCAAATAACGTCGACTCTGTGTTGAAGTTCTGTATGTGTGTTCTGTTCTGTGTGTGACATGTGACATATTGATAAGACGCACTTTTATCAAATGTCAAGTCAAATTATAATAATGTTATCTAAGTTCCTCCATTGTTAATTTGTTTAACATAAATTGCAATGTAAACTACTCGAATATCTATTCAAAGTGTGATTGTTAAAATAGTGAACTAACAGTTTAACCAAAATATGTACAGACTTTACTAACAATGAAATCTAACAGTAGAAAATGTGTGGCAAATTCTATAATTTGTTTAATATTATTTTTAAATATTGCGTCGCTAGTGAAGGCAAATCCATCGTCCTTGAATGTAGATGATTCACCAATTTCTAAAGGAAATGTTTCAGAGCAGGTCCTAAAAAATCAAAAGGATAATGAAATATTGAATCCTATAAGTCAACCAAATATTTCACTTACCACTTCTAGTACTACGATACCAACAACTGCGAAACCTGATAATTCAACTATAGCTAAACATCTTAATGGAACTGGAGAAAATGGAACTAGCATACAAGCAGCTGACACTGTCCATATAGATATTGCTGAAGAAGAGCATAACAACTCTGGATCTGTAGTTTTACCCACATCACAAACAGCAGATCCAGTTCCAGTATTACCTGCTAAAGAAGCTGCTGAAGATGAACATAATAGTTCTATGGCAATATTTTTTGTATTATGTGTCCTTGCTTTAGGTATATTGTTGATACATCTTATGCTTCAAACACATTTCAAATATGTTCCAGAAAGTATAGTCATAGTCTTCCTTGGAGCTTTGATTGGATTAACTATGAATGCTCTTTCAAATCGAAATATTAGTAACTGGAGAAAAGAAGAAGCTTTCTCACCAACAGCTTTCTTTTTAATACTTTTACCACCTATTATATTTGAATCTGGGTACAATTTGCATAAGGGTAATTTCTTTCAAAATATAGGCTCTATATTAGTTTTTGCAATATTTGGAACAACAATTTCTGCTTTTATAATTGGCTTTGGTATATATTTTCTGGGGTTGGCTGATGTTGTTTACAAATTGGGATTTGTGGAATCATTTGCATTTGGTTCACTTATTTCAGCTGTTGATCCAGTTGCAACAATTGCAATATTTCATGCTCTTGATGTAGATCCTATTCTAAATATGTTAGTTTTTGGAGAAAGTATACTCAATGATGCTATAGCTATCGTTTTAACTAATGCGGCTTTAGAGTCAAATAATCCGAATATGAATACAGGTGAAGCAATAGTTTTGGGTATAGAAAGATTTTGTTTGATGTTCTTTGCTTCTGCTCTTCTTGGAGTAGTTTTTGCACTTGTTAGTGCTCTTTTACTAAAGCATGTAGATTTGAGAAAAAATCCGTCATTAGAATTTGGAATGATGTTGGTTTTCACTTATGCTCCTTATGTTTTGGCTGAAGGTATTCATTTGTCTGGTATCATGGCAATTTTATTCTGTGGTATAGTAATGTCCCATTATACTCATTTTAATCTTTCTACTGTTACTCAAATTACCATGCAGCAGACTCTTAGAACCCTTGCTTTTATTGCAGAAACTTGTGTATTTGCGTACTTAGGTTTAGCTTTATTTGGTTTTAAACATAGAGTAGAGCCTGCATTAATTATTTGGAGCATAATTTTATGTCTCTTTGGAAGAGCATGTAATATATTTCCCTTGGCAATTTTAGTTAACAGATTTAGGGAACATCAGATTACCAAAAAGATGATGTTTATAATGTGGTTTAGTGGTTTGAGAGGGGCTATTTCTTACGCTCTTTCCCTTCATATTAATTTTAGTGATGAGACAAGGCATGTGATAATTACAACTACTTTAATTATTGTATTAGTAACGACGTTATTCTTTGGAGGATCTACTATGCCTCTTTTAAAGTTTATGCAAGCTACCAAAAACCCTTCAAGAAGACTTAAAAAACGTAAGAAAGATAGAGAAGTTACTTTAAGTAAGACGAGAGAGTGGGGCCAAACTTTGGATTCTGAACATCTGTCAGAGACTACTGAAGGAGAAGTGGAGGTTTCTTTTGTTTCAGATAGGATCAGAGGTTTTGCTAAATATGATCTGAAATATTTCATTCCATTTTTCACCAGGAGGTTCACTCAGCAGGTTAGTATATTGTAAGCATTTATAAATATATGGAATACATGGAAAATTTAACTGGTAATTAGTAATTTTGTTACATTAATTATATGGGCTGTTATCGATAACCTGTTTTTGTGTTCTTAATTTAAACAACTTTATATTCATAAGGAAATTTTTTCTTGGTTTACCACATATAATATGCTATACCTAGTATGGGTACTTGTGGCTTTCAAGTTACAAAACCATAGTAGAAGTAGGTATGGGCTGTATTTGTGTGGATTAAAACTGTACATAACCACAAAAAGATTTCAATCTATGATTCATTCATTTATCATTTATACTGAAAGTGGAGAATAACTTGAAAAATGGACCTAAATCTCATACATGTAGTACAGTCGAGGTACCTTATAACTGTAAAAAAGTATGCCTGGTACATGCAAGAAAAAATGGCCTGTTGAGTCTAAAAATTGTGTAAGATAACTAAATACTTTATAATTTGAAATTGTTTTACAATGTTGCACAATTAATATTAGTTAACCAAAACAGGTTTTAAAAGGAATTAGTTTTTTCTTTTCAGAATTTTACTCAGAAGTGGGTAGTTGTAAATTAGCTACTTGTCACAAACATTTCCAAAATTAATGGCTTGTAAATGAATGATTGATAAGAATTTTTTTACATTATCAGTACAATAATAATTAATGTATCAGTTCCTGAAACTGTTGCTAGTTGTTAATGTACTTGATATTTTTAAACTAGGTCACAAATTCTAGCATTTATATTTTTTTTTGTCTTTCGCATATAACTGAAGAAAAAAATTTGAAAATATATTGACATACCTATTTATAATATTTTAGGAGAAAACATTTGTTTAAATTTATAAATATTTTTTGTTTGATAGCCAGGTTTGCTTATGGATGAAATTTAAACAAATTGTTTATTATAATCTAATGAAACAAACATGATAAAGTAACAAAAACTCTGAAGTCAATATTTTTTTAATTTTTGTTCATTACAATAGGACAAGTCCACCTCACAATGGTGATAAACAAGTGTTTTTTGCACAACATGTGGTTCTTAATAGTTATTTTGATTCTGTTCATTAAATTTTGATTTGGTGCTTTCTTCAACATTGTATTAATTGCCTAGGTGTTAATATACTTATAACTGATTATAATAATTAATAGGATCATTAAATTAATACAAATCAACCAAATTACAAATCTATAAAAATAATTGTTTATCCTCGGGGCAATTGTCAATTAGTGACATGTCAGTTGGTGGATATGCCCTATTTACTTACCTTCTTCAAGATATCCATTCTAAACTATGAGGAAGTATTCATACTCATACCTTGTATTGAGGAATATAAAATGACCATTAAATTGTGTCAGCATTTTTTTAATATGGAGAAAGTCCATGTTTCATCATCTGTCAGTCACTCTGAGATACAAAAGCTTTTTTGCAATAATAGTTTGATTTTGATTTAGTCTTTATTTTTTGTTGTTTCAGTTGATTAGTTATTTTAAAAGCTATATCTGACTGTTTATAATAAGAACTATCATTATATCAATACCAAACAACCAAATTACAAATAAAAAATGTATCCAAATAATTGTTTATCCTCAGTGTTACTGTCATTATTGTCAACTTGTCAGTTGGTAGACGTGCCCTATACATCGGGTCTTCTAGTGAATATATATTATTATAAAAACGCCAAGTTGCTAATGTTTTGGTTTAAATATTTTCTCTTTTTTTCTTCTAAGGAATTAAAAGATTGCAAGAGTCAAATGACAGATTTAACAAATCAATGGTACCAGGCCATACGTATATCTCCTGACCAATCGGATGAAGACAGCGCCAATACAGCAAGATCCAGTATATCCAGTATTGTCCGCTGACTATATAATGCATGTGAATCTACTTTATCAATATATTCATATAAAAAGCAGTATTGAATGGCAAATATGTCCCTAGTCAAATAAAAAATGTGTACTTATGCCTTTTGATTGTTTTAATTTTTAACTTATAAGTATTGTTATTATTAAATTGAAAAAAATATGGTTGTATATTGTTGACTAGTCTGCACTAAGATTTTCGATGGTAATAAATATATCATCCTATTGGGTATTTTATTTACTCCTTTGAATAAAAACCAATACAAGTAAGTGCACTTGAATAATGTTGGGTTAATCATTAGGTTAAAATTGTCCATTACGAATACCAGGAACAAGTGTGGTCAGAAATTTTTAAATACACTGTATAACCTATATCATCGCAACAGTGAAGTCAAGCACAATTCAAATTTGAATTAAAATACAATTGCGACTAACTTCAAAGCATGAGCAGCCAGGCTCCTGTGTGAACAGGAAGATGAAACTGTTAAGCATGTCTTATCGTCAATGAGAGAGTGTGTGTACGGTGAGTCTTGGCCTACACCTTCCTGGGAAGGACAGGATGGACGATGACCTAGGAGGACAACTCCTCGGGAGGATGTACAATGGGTCACATGTGGCCTAAGTGCTGTGAGCCTACACTCACCCTCCCTACTCTACAGATACAGATGTATACAGCGTGAGCTGTAAAAGGAAATTAATGCTTCCATGTTGTGAAAACAAGGATTATAAAAGAGTATATACAGGATGTCCCATAGAAAGAAAATCATGAATGAAATTTAGTTAAACGGTTTCAAATATCACGATTGATGTACGAGGTATGGTGAATAGAAAAACAAAAAGTATCAAAATGAGAATATTTATTGACGCATTCACATGCGTACACTGATAACTGCTTAAGTAGGTCTTATGAAAGTTAAAAATGTACTGATTTACTATTACATTCACAATAATCAAAAATATTTAACAACAAAATAAAAATTAGGTCACAGTTTGTATTTTTAGAAGCAGAGCTTTTTATGTCATCTAACTAACACATAAAAAAGAAAAGTATATGGCATGAAAACGTACCTAAATAATATCTAAGGCTATATTTACTTCAGACATATATAATATATTTATATACAACACAAAACACTCTGCTCTAAATTATCTACATAAATTTAACCCTTTCAAGAAAAAACAATAGAAATTTAACAATATATTTTTTTCATATATCTACAAGATTTATAGTGTTAAATATATTTTACATAGTTTATGAGGGTTCCGTATACAGAAAGTTCCATCGAAAAATATATCCCTTAAATAAAACAAAATTTTCAATTTCAAATTGATTGTTTCATAAAACGCCCCTCGTATATTTCAATTATTTCAGCGTCTTTGTATACAGGGTGATTAATAAAGAATAACCTATCTCTAAGCTGTAGATTCTAGTCCAAAAAATATGATTTAGCTTGTTAAGCACCGAGATACCGGCAAGTTTAAATTTGGTTTTTAAATTTCGCAATAATTTTGATGAAAAAGAAAATCGGAAAATTAAACCACAAGAATTCGAAGATACTGAATGGAAAAATTAGGCGTTTTTACCCTCAAGTTTGTTTACTGTTCATTAATTTTTTTAAGCAGATTACAACACAAAAAATAATAATTATTAAAAAATGGAACTAAATATCAAAAATTCAGGAGCGAGTAGATCAAGTCAAAATAAACTTGTAAGTTCAAGTAAATTTTTGCATTACTAGCCTTTGTTTCGCACCTCTAAATGTCGATAGCATCTAGTCATATTTTAATAGATATGTTCAACTTAATTTCGCCCCATGTTTTCGAGATCAACCAAGTGAAACTCGGTTTAACCCTCTCCCCCCTAAACGCATTGCGTAATTAATCTAACGCAGGCTATCTTTGATTATTATGCCCGAACTATGCAGCACTAGTGCAACAAGCAGAAAACGCTATAAACATATACACAATATCGTGCAAAAGAACGAACTATTTCTGAATGAGAACTAAATTGAGCGCGCCCAAAGGTGAGCTATTATACCCTACACTAACCCTAAGTAGACATACCATACCGCCATGTAGCTCAAAAAAACTGTGTGACATTTGACGAAATGACGCGTCAAACGTCATTCACATCGAATGTACCACAGCGCCATCTATTTCAATTTTTAATAATAGTTCAACAAAAACAAAATATGCGTTGATTTAACTAGCGCCCTTCTATTATCAATGCTAAATTAGAGGTTTCGTAATTTTCAGAAAACATTTTCACGTACAAAATATTGAAAAATAAAAAAGCTTGCGACTTCCAAATACTAAATTAAAACCCTAAACACCCTGTATATCGAAAACCAGCCATATTTCTTCATGGCAAATGAGCTAAATAATAATCATATTTCGGGGTCTAGAAATTACTATTGACCCTGTATACTTTTTTCTTTAAATCTAATTAAAAAACAATTTAAGGGGAATAATTTTCATCGAAACGTTCAGGCATTTCATGTAGTACAGAAAAAAGGGAATTTCTTTTTTTTTCTAATAAAAATTCGCTCGGTATATTATTTCGGTAGGGAAAGGGTGTATACAATTTTTTCCTATTTTATTGAAGCAAACTAAATTTCACGTATAAAAGAGCTGGTTAAGTTTAAATACATTTATAAATTTGTTATTTTTGTATTTTTTTTTCAAAAGATCTATCGCGTTACAGAAACAATTTTTAAATAATAAAAAAAAGTTTTCAAAGTATAAAGAAAATGTCGGTGCATACTATATACTTTACCGTGAAAGTCAACAGAATATTTTTATTAAGCAGAAGAGTCGTTTTAAGAGTTTCACTTCGAAACTGGTTGGTTTTTGAGCAAAGCATATTCCACACGTTCCAACCTATACGCGGATGACTTTTTTTTGCAAAATATAAGGCTTGTTCAATGAAAAACGGAGGTCAACATTGGTATACAAAGTCGGTTAAATGAGTTAAAAATTGTCTATTTTTTTAATTTTCCAAAAACTAAATTTGTCTATTTCTCTATATTACGCTATTTTTTAAGAAGCTATCAAAAAATTGTATTCAACTTAGTTCACGGATTTCCATACGCTATCGTTTTTACAGGACCACCATCAGCTTAATTTTCAAAAATACAAATTGCGATTTGTTTTTTATTATTGATTGTCGAAATGCCCTAGCACCAAATCATCTATTATTTATTCAAATTCATATCGTCTCGTCCAAGTTTCAGCCATCGTCAGTTGGTAAAAGTGTTTTTTTAAATTATTTGTTCAAACTATATACGTTGTTAATTTGAATAAATATTAGTAGGTTTGTTGTTATAGTATTATAACAAGTACTAAAAAATGCTGGTCCGTATTAAAAAAAATTAAGCAGATAGTGGCCCTGTGAAAACGAAACGATAGAAACATTGTGGTGACGTTTTTTACACCCCATGTCAATTGTAGGAAACAAGTTGATAGTTCTTTATGCAACAAAAGGACATGTATCACGTCGCGTGCAATCAATATTTTTGGCACGAGCTGGATACAATATTTTTTCTACGTTCATGCAAAACCCAAAAATGCCTTATTTAGGTTCCTCTAAACTGAAAATGGCAAATCGCTGTAGTAATATGACAGATTAGTGCAATAAAGAGCTAGTTTTTCCATTGAATAGAGATTTGTTTTTTGCTTAAACCTAAAAAAATATAATATTTTGATAACTTGAAAAATTTTTTTTGCGTAACATAACTTTAGACTAATATTTTGAGTACTGCCCATGATATTTTAACCTTCATAAACCCGAGCGGGGTACAGCTGTACCCCAGACATGAATTCTTGGGTATATTTTTTTTAAATAGTTTTTTAATTCAATTTCCTTCAAGCTATGTTTCTTAAATATATATCTAAATTGGTATACAAAATTTTGAATAAATTGGTTTTCATTGTAACTAATTATAGAGTTTTGTTGCTTGGGGTCCAGCTGCAAAATAATCAGTTCGTATGTGCAGAACATTCAAAAAATATAACAGTTTGTAACAAGTGTGATAATTAAATCATTATTGAAAATGTCACTAAAATGCTTTTTCTTTTCTCATAACTATTTTTGTTTATAATATTTCTAATCATTTCATAATATTTTTTCAAAGTGTGCTTACAATGCATTTATCAATGCTGACAACTTTTTTTTGTAAAAATATATTTTTTTACAAGTGTTTTATTTTTAATATTCCCTAATTATAACATTAAAAAAATAATAAGCCAAAAAAATGTTGGGGTACATTTGGACCCCACTTGGTATTTAATGTAAGTTTTTGACCACCGGTTTATGAAGATTAAATTTGTCAAAATAGAGCTGCCTAAAATAGGCAACTTTTATCTCATATAAACGTAGATGTATTCAAGATATAAAGCATTCAAAAAATCTTTTACACATGTTCTACGATTATGTCTAGACTACTAGCAACATTAAGAATATGTTTTGTAAGCTGAGACATTCTATGAATTTGTTTTCTCTCTTGCAGAGGGCGCTATATACACGGTTGGTAACGGAACATAAAATTCGGTACTAATCGTATAACTAGCGCTCTCTATGAAAGTCAAAATTTTATTACAATGTTTCCAGTGCTTCCGACAAATCCGTAAAAACGTGTTAACATTTCTTTACACCCTTTATCTTAAATACAAAAAAAATGTCAAAGGTAATCCTACTTATATTCCAGTATTCTACTTATCCCATCAACGAGGCGCCATCATTTTTAACACCTCGAAAGTTAAATAGGATTAATTAACCATTTAATGTTTTAAAAACCTGCTTGTATTAATATGAACTTGCGTTTTAATTGAACAAACCTCGCAACATTGAATGTGTACGATTTGTTTTTACATATTTCTTACATTACGAGATATTGTGCATTACCTTAAGTTAAATTTTAAGGAGACACGTTAATGACTAAATATTTCAATCTATCGTATTAGATTTTTCGTTATTTATTATTAACAATTAAATATATTTTCCGTGACAAGGTCGTAATTTAACACACTCGTCCGCCTGTAATATTCACCGTTTTCGGGATAGGCCACACTCAACTAAACGAAGAAAACTTACTCTAGCTACATTTTTGGTCATTGTACATAAAGGGCATAGGCATAGGGTGGTTCGATCGCCAGTTCGGAGATATATTGATAAAATATTAAAATGCTGAATGTTTCACCCTACATATTTTCGAAAAATAAAAAAATACTAAAAAATTTACAAATTACTCAGGAATGGTTAGAGCGATTTTGATAAAATTTTAGTATGTTGTAGGGTTGTATCAAAGCTGTATTAGAACGACATAACATCCATGTAGAATTTCATTCTCATTTTATCAATATATTTAAGTGACGATTGAGTTTTTCTCGGGGTGATGTTATTCCCCTATGCTTTTTTTTTGTTTGACTGAATCAATGATATTTTATGATATTTGCTTAAAAAAAGAAGAAGCAAGTTTTATTTAGAAGTCCCAAAATAAAGTAGTATTTCTTATTTGTCCCGTCCGTAGTTAACGGCAGAGAGTATTAAGAAAACTTTTACACTTTCCCATACTCCTAACCAAACTTTTCCATTTTTCTGTACTCCTAACCAAGCTTTTAGAATTTTCAGTACTCCTATAACCACACTTTTTTTACTTTTTTGTAGGTACTTCTAACCAAATGTTTGTCTTTTTGTATACTCCTAACCAAACTTTTTTTACTTTTCTGTACTTCTAACCAAACTTTTGCACTTATCTGTACTTCTAGCCAAATATTTTTTTTTCTTCTGTATTTCTTATTAAACTTTTGTCTTTTAGTGTATTCCCAACCAAATTTTTACTCTATTCTACACTCCCAACTAAACTTTTTTACTTTTCTGTACTTATGAACAAATGTTTATTTTTTGTGTATTTCTAATCAAACTTTTGTCTTTTTGTGTACTCCTAACCAAACTTTTAGACTTTTCAGTACTCCTATAAGCAAACTTTTTTCAATTTTTTGTAGGTAC
>CAJUYI010004258.1:0-19258 GCA_910591695.1 Galerucella pusilla
AAAAAATTTAGTTTAGTGGTACAACGCGGATTTTGATGAAATATTTTTTTTCAAGTTAATTCAAGGTCGCTGAACACAAAAATGAGAAAAAAAAATGTGCGCTCTCTTACCAAAAACGAGTTATGAATTTTTGAAGATGTGTTATAACTGCTACACAATGTAAGTGATACACTATATTTGCTTTTTACGATATTAATCTCACACGCACATTAAAAAAACACTATGATATTGATATATATCTATTGTAAATTCTTTTTTAATTCCACAATTATATATTTTGAATTTTGACGTTTCACTCTGTGACACATAGGCTTCGTCTGTTTCCTTTTAGCCGTAAAACTTGTACCCACTAGCATATTCAGCCATCATTAGTTACTTAAAAAAAATTGGCGGAATTGGGAAAAGTAGAATTCGATAGATCGCGCTCTGAAATGTCAATGTCATCTTGGCAACGAGTAAAACAAATCAGCTGCCGTATAAGCCCTTTGATATTTAAGTGGTTTTATTTCACGTTCAGATATGTCAATGGTTCAGATGCAAATACGACGCCTGAATTTCATAAAAAAAGGTCAACAAAACTGATCGAATACAAAATACAAACTTGTTTTATTTTAAGTTGTAATTCTGGATCACAGATCACTCTCACTGCTCTTATATTAAATAAGACCACAGAAATATATAAACTCGGAGTGACTCAAGCAGGTCAAGAGGAAAAATATTTTTCAATAAACAAACTCAACTTTTAAATATTTTACCATAATTTATTACTAAATACCATTGTGTCTACCCCGAGAAAACATTGTCTACTCCATATATACCAGAAATAATCACCGATTGTATATTTTCATTTGGACACTGTGACAACTAGAAGCAACAAGGCAACTTAGCAGGGATGTTATTTTCAATGTGTGTTTTGTAAAACTTTTGCTTTTCCCTTAATTGTGCTTTAGTATTTTGTGTTGTTAAAATAAATTTTGACTCCTAATATTTTTATTTTTGGAGTGATATGTATGGTTGATATTTGTGGAAAGTACAACGACTTCGTGTTTTTATTTTATTTTTGATATAGTAATTTCTACCAAAGTTGCAGGGAAGGTACGTTATTGTATTGAGTAATATTTTAAATCTTTAATACCGACTTATTTTTTCTTTGATCTGCAATGAAAACAAAAAAATAGAATAACATAACCTCTTCCATAATATCTCTGATTATATAAGAATATTTCCTCAGAAATTATGATTGTTGAGTTAAATGAAAAAACAGTTTTAAACCTATCACTGACACAAAATTAAACAAATAAAGTACGAATTTACGGTAATTACGTTGACTTGAATATTATACAAAAACAATGCAAAATGAATTATTTTACTCGTTGCGTTAGTTACAATTTTTTCCGCCAGATGTCTCATCGAATTCTACTCCGCCCAATATTTTCGATGTGCATTCATGTGGAATAAAAATTATTACACTTTTTCGAGAAGGGAAGGAAATAAACGTGTATATGTATATATAGATAGACATGAATATCAAATGATTTTTATTCCATATGATGTTTTCCAAAAAGGGGAAGAGAAGTCAGTACGAGAGAGCGTGTTTACCCGACTCGCCACCAACGTTGTCAAATTTAGTAGTAACATAACAATATTGAAGTAAATATGTGAATATCAGAAAATAAGAAATGGAAAACTAAAAAAAAAAACCAGAAAACCCAGGCCCAAACCCGGTTGATCAAAGTGTAAATATGTATAAAAATATCAGAAAATAAGAAATAGAAATTTTTTTCAAGTAACTAATGGTGGCTGAATATGCTAGTAGGTACAAATTTTACACCTAATGGAAACAGACGAAACTTATGTTAGTCATTATATTAGACGGAAACGTCAATATTCAAAATATATAATTGTGGAATTGAAAAAGAATTTACAAGAGATATATATCAATATCATTGTGTTTTTTAATGTGCGTGTGAGATTAATATCGTAAAAAGCAAATATAGTGGATCACTAACATTGTGTATATAGCAGTTAGAAAAGATCATTATAAAAGTTATGTGTCAATAAAACCAGTGCAGTGCTCATCGCAACACATCTTCAAAAATTCATAACACGTTTTTGGTAAGAGCGCACATTTTCGTGTTCAGTGACCTCGAATTAACTTAAAAAAATATTTTATCGAAATCCGCGTTGTACCACTAAACTAGAGGCTATTATTGATTAATATTCCACTTTGCTCAAGATATTCATTTGAAATCAATATGAAGGAACATTTCCTGAGTGTATCCAGCTCTCCTCATATTTTGTAGTTTTAAAAATTATATGTTTTTATTTTCCTAGTTTAATCAAATCATAAAACCACAGTTAATCGTATAAATTTATTCAATAATACAGCTGACAAACAGGGAATGTCCACGAAAAAAATCAAAACTAGTTACATAAATAATTTATAATGTAATCTTGAATCCACAGTTTGTCAAAATAAAATTACGCCTCAAAGTATCCACAACTGAGTTACAAATATGAGAAGTAAACAAAAGTATTTTATGTACATCGCAAACGAACCGGATCAAGAACTAATACCTCCCATACTCCCAATAAATCCAGTATTTAATCATCCGGGGGCGCGCTTCGACACTGCCTCATATAGTTATGTCTATGCATTGATTAAGTTTCGACTTAAGAGAACGTAGAAACAATTCACATATGTAACAGCTGTTGTGATTGCGATGGATAAAGATTCTGAGATAGGTATTCAGAAATTACTAGGACAGTCGGGCGGCTCAGACACTAAACTCGACGCATACGTGCTGGGAGCGAGCAGATATCGACAAAAGACATGGACCTAGGATTCGCCGTCGAGCTACGACCGATGCTCGGGACCTAACGTAAATTAATTCAGATAAACTCGATATTATAACGTGTAATATAAATCTTTATTCAACCAAAAATTATAAAGTACATTATACGGAGGTTATTAACACATTTATTTACATTATTCACAGTGCACTGGGGACCTGTGATAATCAATAGTTCGCAGCAATGCCACTTCGCCGGTGTTCAGGCTCCATTAAAGTCCTCCATAGTTGCAAACTCCCTCAACAACGTTTCCTTGCTTCTGCATTACCCGTTTGTTACGATAGTTTATGACATAAAATCAGACCGTTCGAACTAGACCGCTTACATTCCCACAGAGATTTTGTTGTAAGTATAACGTGTGCCGTCCAAAGTATGGTTCGGTCGCATAACGGTGTAGCATCAATAGGCCTCAGAGTAATTTTCAAATTCGATAACGCTTACGACCATGGCAGAAATATTGAAAACCAAATTAAAGCAGCAGTTGTGTCATCGTCGGATTTTTCGAGCAACATAAAAAAACATACGTTTGCGATCGTGCTCAATTTGGTCGGGTTTTTGTGCCTTCTAATAATTTTCCGCGTTCTTGTTTTTCATGTTGATGTGCCGCGTTCTCGAGGTTTTCATGCCAATCAGCCTCGTTCTAAAGGTTTTCCCGCTCACACTAGCTGGCAAACACGCAAAATGTAAAGAGTTGTATTGTTTATTCCCAGATTGTTGTCTACATACAAGAAAATGTTTTCCTCGTTGAGTGTGGCAGCGTCATAGTAATATTTTGAGAAGCGTGAAAAACGAGATTGTAATAAGCGAATTCTTCACACTTCATTTTGTGAGTGCTGCTCTCTAATTTGTTATGGGTTTTCTGGTATTGCGAATTTGGAGAATAATTTGCAGACAAATATTGTTAACATAACTTTTAGAGCTAGACCAAAGTGAAGTCTGTATGCGAAAAGTAGAATATCTTAATAGATATTCAAGAGACAAAGGCTACAAAGTATTGGTGCCCGGAGGCAGATGAATATTATGTTGAGAAAAAGTTCACAGCAAGCGCTTTTTGAATCGGACTTTGAAAAAATTGAGGCTGATGAGCACTCTGCACTGAGTACTCATAAAATCTAGACTACAAAATTGTGCAGTATCTCAGATAGAAAATCGTTTTTATTTTCCGCAGCTTCAAGCGATTTGGTCGTAGCTTAACCGATAAAACTAGTCTTAGCGCGCCCCTAGGCATGGTGTAGGCAATTAGTTCAATTATAAAAAGATTACCTTTAGAATGAGCCCTAAGCTCTGAACATTGTTTATGCGTGAACCCAGGATAATAAAATCTCATCCGGTTCAAGAGCTACTTTTCGTACATCGGTAATTGGAACAATAAAATACTTGAGCCGTGCCCAAAAGACTCAAAACATGTTCTTGGCTATTTTTTTAATATGAATTACATTACCATATGTTACAATGCCAATCAATTGTTGAAATTATAAAAAAAATATTTATTTTAAATACAATGTCTACTGTACATGTTTAACCTAATACAAACAAAAAGTATATGGTACACACAGCTTATACCCGAAATGGAATAATAAATTAATTATAGTACTCGTTCTACTGCATACTCTGCGTAAAAGACGCAACTGTACGGTTTAGTTTTTGAGGAAAGACGCATTTAGCGACAAGTGCTGTTACAAAATGTATGTTATTCTTTTAATAAGCTATGTGATACACTTGATAGTAATTTTCATTATTCATTATATTCGGAGTAAATAAATGTTGAAGTCTACACAAAAACTCATATAATGTACGACTGAAGTCTACACAAAAACTCATATAATGTACGACCACCTAGTTGTTGTTTTACTTTGTATCATAAGCATACACTCTCTTATAATGTAAAGGATTAATGAGTAAATGAGGATTCATGTACAAAAAAATTAAACTTGAAACTAAAACTACATAAAACCATGTAGTGTGGGTGTTCTTTGGAGATTATGAAATCAAACAATCTTATTTTATTAAATCTACATTATTTGATTTCATAATTTACTATGGATCTGCATCAAGTAAAAGCCTTATCTATTCAAGTTCTTTGGAGATTTTAAGCAATCAAAATTTAAATTGAAAAAGATGGCTAACTTTTGAATGGGAAATAAACTTATTCCATAAATTCAAACATCGTATGCAGTCCCAACCATAAATCACCTACTGACTATGAACTTGCCGAACAGCCACGATTTATGTGAAACTACTGTATACTCGAACTTGTAGTACATGTTTGAAATTTTTTATAATTCACAAGTTTACTTTTCGTAAAATTGGTTTACGTTTAATAGGTACTTATCTTCAGTTATCTGACAGCCCGGTTACTATTGGCAGTTTTGACAAAAAATAATTGAAAGAAATGCGCATGTCAGGTTGGTTTGTTAATATTTTCATTTTAAATTTTATTACAATCTCAATTAATTTTAGTTCAGTTGTTGCATGAATCCACCTTTAGTTTTAAAAAATATCACAATATAACAAGAAATATTTGGAATGTTGTTATAAAAGTACAATTTCACAAAATTAATTGGTCGAAACCTCATCATTCAACAGAAATTTTTATATATAAACTTATTTCAAACGTGTCATGAGACAATGTAAGTGAGCAATAAAAGTTCTCAACTTAAAAAGCCGAGATTCACATTGCTTTCAACTTATAACTATTTTTTTCATGTATAGTAAGTAATACAACACCAGTCACCAATTGCAATATTCAAGACCTCTTAAATTAACGAAACATTCGATATTGAATATTTAAGATTGCAACATATGGTATACGAAATCTTTTCGCACGGGCACGAGATAGACACGGTAAGAGTACAAGAAAAAAACCTTCTGCACTCGCACACTTTTTTGCGCACTTCTCCTTTCTATAATTTAACGATTGGCGTTCTTCAGTTGGTTGGATAGCCAATCAAGACCTTCGTAAAGACCATCTCCACTTGTTGCACAGGTAGCTTGAATGTACCAATTACGGTTGCGAAGAGAATGAAGTCCCAATTTGTCGGTGATTTCTGCAGCATTCATTGCATTTGGAAGATCTTGCTTGTTAGCGAAGATCAAAAGTACAGCATCTCGTAGTTCATCTTCAGCAAGCATGCGCATCAGTTCGTCCTTGGCTTCAGTAATACGCTCCCTATCATTACTGTCTACTACGAAAATTAGGCCCTGTGGATGGAAATAAATATGATTAGTATAGTTCATACTCGAGGAGGTAATTAAGAGATTCAGAAATATTTCCCAAGTATTCAAGAACTTTGTTTAGGTTTCCTAAATATTCTGTAGTTAACCATTGATTGGCTTTCTTATAAAAGGTTGTTAAGATGTGTGTCACCAACTTTCACTTTAGAATGTAATGGCTTTTTTGAGTGCTTTTGTCCATCTCGAAATGGGTAACACATGTGGAAGTTTTTGAAGGCAGAAGGGACAATCAATGGTTAAATCGGAATGACTTGTTTCTTAGCGGTCTAAGAGACAACATCGATTACATTTTTCTTATTACAGTAAGTGCTCTCGTCACGGAATTCATTTATTTCATCAGTTCTCAGTTAAGAAATTAAAGGAAACCTGCACATAACGGTATGTGTAGTTTATTTATAAGTATCTTGTACATATTGTTTTGTTTGTCCTTTATAAACTCTATGAAAAAAAAGAACTATAAACTAAACAAAATCAAGAATACTTTATCTCTGGTATTAGTCCTACAGCTTATAATACTGAGCAGTTCGAGGTGATATGTGGCATAATTAATTCGGTAATTTTTCACATATTAAATGGTCCTTCGACACGGATTTAATTTAACCGGGTTTTGGTGTTTTCGTTAAACAAAAAGTTGCGGAAAAAGGAGTTGGATCTGGAGACATGTTGGATATCTTTTAAATGAACAGATGGTACGGATACAACGAGGATTGCAGATTTGATGTTCAAGTAACGGAAGATTTGTGTGCGGTGTGTGTGCGGTGTTTTTTGGAAGTGTCCCAACTCTAAGGTCAGATAAACATATTGTTTATTGTTGGACTATTATGACTATTTATGTATGTTAAGTCCTTTTACTGTGCCATTACAGGCTCAAAATAATTATGTTAAGGTTCCAGAACTCTCAATTTCAGTTTTTAATGGCAAATTTTCCGATTGGAGTGGTTTTTACGATTTATTTTCTGCACTGATTATCGATAACACACAATTATCTGATATACAAAAGTTCATTTCCCTAAAGGGCGAGCCTCTTAAATTGGTCGAGAATTGACCATTAACGAACGATAATTTAAATATAGCTTTATACACTTTAAAGAATAGGTATGAAAATAAATTATTTGTTATCAATACCCACATTGACACTGGTGGAAATTCCGTATATAAATAGGTGTTTGGTAATTAACTTACGTGAATTCATTACAACAATAAATCAACATATGGAAGCTAAAAAAGGGTAAGTGTCCCAATTGAGGCATGGGATTTGATTTTAATCTACCTATTAACTCAAAAGTTAGATTTCCAAACTAAACAAGCATTTGAATTTCACAGAGGAAGTAGTGCACTGCCAACATTGAAAGCATTTTTGGGTTTTCTGGAAAAGCGGTGTATTGCATTAGGGAATTTAGGGGTCCCGGTAAGCAAGGGAAAATTTGTTAATTTAAATACAAAATTCACGGATCAAAGGGGAACTTACATGCAAAAATGTTGCTATTGTAAGGGTACTAACCACCAGGTGGGTAAATGTTTTGAATTTAAATCGTTGCTGGTTGATCAACGACGGCAATTTGTAACTACAACTAAATTGTGTTATAAGTGTTTTTGCCACATTTTGTTCAAAACTGTACTAAGTCAGGGTGTTGCATTTGTGAGGGAGGTCACAACACATTATTGCACGTTCAAAAAGGTCAATATGGTGATCAGGGTCATAGCAGCAGAGGAAATGTTGCTATTGTTAATGGCTCTCACGATAATGTTCAATCTAATATTAGTGGGAACTTTAGGGAAATTCCTGCATCTCAGGATAAGGCAACTGCAGGAGTTATTTCTGACCTAACAATTGAAAAAAAAAATGAAATTCATTTAAATAATAATCGAATTCAAAATCGTTGTCTGCAATGGCACAAGGAAGGTCTAACTATGTTATGTTAGCTACAACACAGGCGTGTTTGTTGGATAGGAACGGAAAGTCTGTTATAGCGACTGATTTAGGCATTTTTTTTTTGAACAAAACAAAAAATAAATAAATTTCGCGCGATGGTCCACACGGGCGCAATAGTCTTTGAGGCGTTAACATACCCCCCAACTTGAAGTCACTAGGCTTCAACCTAAAACAACACTTAATAATCAATCAAACAATCAATTCATCAATCAATCAATTCATTCTAACGGTAAGGGGCAAAGCTTTTGAAAACCGGTTTTATTAACCCAGAATCAGTCTTAATGGTTACCACTCGCGGTATTTCATCCTTTCCACAATGAATTTCTGGGAGTCTACCAAGTTTCCATCGACCAGGCGGTATATTTTCTTCTTTTAAGATAACAAGAGCATTTTCCTTCAGTGAACTTTGGCTAGTTTTCCATTTCACACGCTTCTGAAGTTCCGAAACGAACTCTTTGCTCCATCTTTTCCAAAAATGAAACTTCATTTGCTGTATGTGTTGAAATACGGAGAGGCGATTTCAGGAATTGTACTAACGTCGTGTTCTGGTACTGAGTTTAGCGGTTTTCCGACTAAGAAGTGAGCTGGTGTCAATGGTAAAAGGTCACCAGACTCATAAGATAAGGGTCTTGAATTGAGCACAGCCTCGATCTGCACCAAAAGTGTATACAAGCATTCAAATGTTAAAGGCCACCGATCACCCGTTCCAAGTGATGTTTGGTACAGCGCACACCCAACTCCCAAAGCCCACCGAAATGTGGTGAGTACGGAGGAATAATTTTCCAAGTAATACCATCATTTGACATTTTATTTACAATAAATTCTTGATTTCACTTGATAAAATTACCAAATTCACGCAGCTCTTAACTAGCTGCTACAAAGTTTTTTCCCATTATCAGAAAATACTATGGAAGGCTTTCCGCGACGTCCACAAAACCTGCGGAATGACATTAAAAAGGATTCTTTAGAGAGATCTGATACCAACTCCAAATGGATCGCTTTAGTAACAAAACAGACGAACAAACATATGTAAGATTTTGAAAACCGAGAAGAACGACCAATTTTATTTTTTATTAAAACTGGACCCGCTCTTAAAAAGCAACTTCTGTTGAATTCATTCACGGAAGAAACTTTGAAAAAGTGTCAAGCGATCTTGCTAATTCGTGTAAAGTATAGCGTCGCATCAGCGTTTGGTAGAATAACTGTTAAAATTTGAAGTGGAGGACGTTCAAAGGTGGGGGAAAAAGAGCCCTCTCTCTCGAACTAGCTAGAGCTATTGTGTACGAAAATTCGGATTCTTACCGACGAGTATAACTGCCTTCTCTAGTTGGTTTTCAATATACCCGTTTATTCGCATACATTATATTTCGAACGTAAGAGAAATACATTATATTTCCAACGTAGGAGATTCAATTCCTTATTTTTTATACCTTCAATAATTAATGCTTCTTCCTAAGCACGAATATTTTACGAAGTTACAACTCATACAAATTTGTCCTGTGGATTAATCAATTAAGAGTATTTAAGAACGTAATTAAATTTCAAGTTATTACAATAGCCAAAATCACACTTCCAAGTGACATTTACTGGTGTAGATAAGATAAGTTTTTCTGAACACACAATTTTTTATTTTTTTGCATAATAATACCGCACGAAACGTATCATATGATTAAATAAATAGTTTGTCGATGCGATACAAATGGTAATTATCCATAGAACTACAAATTAAAACATCAAATGACGTTTTCTGATTGTTAAAATAACAATACAAATGTAGAAATATCGTGATACGCAGCCTGAAACTCAAACGGCGCGCGCGGTATACCTTTACCTTTTTCACCTGACTGACGGACGTTGTTCTACTGAACACATGACTGACGGATGTTTTGATGTTCAATACATAATTCTGAACCCTCAGACAAAATTTGAAGTTTTAGAAACGAATTGCACTTAATAATTATTTATCCTATGTCTATCCGGACTGACTGACCAGCTCTGTTCTAATGTATGACTGACTGACCAACACAACTTTTATTTCATACAATAGAGAAGTTGTATAACAATTTTCAGCTTTTAGAAATTCATTTTGTTCACCCGTCAAATGATACACCTTTAATATCGTACCTGAGCCACCTGTTCTACGGCACGCTTGACTGACCGGAGCATGTTTGTGTACCCATCGGCTACAACGATTTAACAAAAAACCAGCCTTTAGAAATTGAAACAGTTTTTTTGGCTCTGACTCTCCGGCTATACCCCATTGATTCCGAAAGTGGTCCAGGTGGACCCCCAGGGGTCCACGGGAGCCCGTCAAGGGTCTACGCTTGCGTGGAAAAAAAATGGTTGTCCACAATTCGTTAACGGGGGTCTATAAAAATGTATTAGGTGACCCGACTTGACTTCTCCTATGAATATAGGGAGACAATAATATAGGCAGACAATATTATAAGAAGCTTGACTTCTCCTATGAATATAGGAAGACAATATTATAAGAAGCTCAGCAATTGTTTTTGTAAGAACTTGCATATTCCATATTCAGAAAGAGCGTGTCAAGACTCGCCGATGCCGGGCCTCCCGCCCGCCTAGTTAAAGTCGTGTCTGAACTTGCATGAACTTGTTGGATTTTTCTCCAATATAAATACGTATGCGAATGATAAACATTACTCAGTTGTTTCCGGAATTTCAAAAAAGAAAGTGTACCTATATAAGTGTTCACCAGTTTCGGAAGTAGTTTTCAGACTTTTGAAAATTAAAATGAATTGATATTATTGTTTGCCAGTGTTGGAAAAGTAAGTACCTACCTATCTATTTGTTAGCAACTTGTATCTGCGGGAAAAACAAACACACAAACAGTAGGTTCTGAACCATTCCAAGAATAAAGATTTCATAGGTCAAGGAAAATTATAACAGTATTTTTTTTACTTTCTTAAACAATCTTATTTTAAGTTTTTTTTAAGTGATGCGTGCGTTTTGTATGGATAGTCCTAATTTTTTATCTTTATAAATGCGTAAATAAATACTTAGTTTTGATTGTGTTTTGTAATGAATAAGTATGTTGCGTTTAGTAAGTGACTAAGTACATGTATAAAATATAAAGTAAAAGTATGAAATAAAATTGAATACCTATATTTATTTCGAAAAAGAACAGAAAGTCCAGGAATATTAAACTTCTATTCCAGCTAGCTCTACTTTAATTTCATTACAATTCTTTAAATATATTATTCTTTTAAAAAAGCCACATCTATTATGTTTGTTAAATCATTTTAAGATTACTTAACAAACATTTTTTTCATATTTACAGGTAGGTAATTGATACGAAACATGGCTGAATCTAGGAAGAAGTGTCGACAGTACAGTATTGAATATTTGAAATTTGGTTTTCTTCCATCAAATACAGACAAGCGATTGCCCATGTGTCTTTTATGCAACAAAGTCTTGACTCTTGAGCAATGACTCTATGAAACCATCGAAGCTGGAAGATCATCTAAGAAGGTGTCATCCTGACAAAATAGGTAAGGATTTGATATATTTCCAAACATTGAAGGAAAATAATGAAGAGACCCACCGTGCATAGTATGTTCGCTTCAACGTCTGAAAGCAACGACGATGGCTTGCGGGCATCTTACAATATCTCATTACTTATAGCAAAATCTGGGAAACCGCATACCATTGGAGAGGAGTTAATTTTGCCTGCTGTTGAAGAGGTCTTAAAAACTGTCCTGCACAAATCTTCATTTGACATACTTAACCCTGGAGTGGACGCGTCGGGTCCCTCCGGCCCAAGGAGACTTTAATATTGTTGATGCTTTTGCCATAGAGGACATTGAGGTCTGTGCGCCTCAGTACCTTCAAGTTAGATTAGAATGTACGCTAATTAGTGGTTTCAGCGCTGTGAAGTGAATAGTATAGGTTCTAGGAGTGATATCGGTCTATTGGACCCAACGCGTCTGTTTGTGTAAGTTTTATTGTTGTGCACCAAAGTTATTCATATTATAAAATAGCTATACACAGGTACTAAAACTATTTTTTTCTTTAGAATAATATATCCTTACGTTAGAGAGAAAGTGAGTTGATTTCCTACCAAGAGAAATTAGACAATCTGCAGAGACATTTACTGGAACTGAAATGGTGATGCCAGTGTCAGTAGTGGGAAATAAACGTGGCAGATACGCATTCTGCAAAGATCGCAAAACGCGATACAAGTGCCGTATTTGTCAAAAATTCATTTGTTTAGAGCATACTGTATGTGTGTGCCAAGTTTGTGCAATGACATTTGCGGAATAACATTTCTACAGGGTGTTCAGTGCAACCTTACCAAAAAATATTGTTTATGTGAATCTTGGTTTAATTTTTTTTTAAAGAATCAAAATATTTTTGCTTGCAGTTTTTTATGTTCTTTTCTAACTACATTAAAACTACTTGATACAATTTTTTAAGAATATCTTTGATTTTGAGAAATATTAGGTTTTTGTTTTTGGGTATGTGGGACCCAACGCGTCCCTTCTTGTAAAATAATAACACGCGTCCACTCCAGGGTTAAAAGAATTCCTTTGAGTAACAACACTGTACAAAGACGTATTGATGAAATGAGCTCTGATGTTGAAAGTTTCTTGTGTAATTATCTGCAAAAACTCATTTTTCTATTCAACTGGACGAGTCAACTTTACCTGGCAATGAAGCATTATTATTGGCATATGTTCGATTTATCAAAGGCGAACAAATGTTTGAAGAGTTACTATTCGCGAAAACTTTGAAGACTGACACTAAAGGTGAATCAATTTTTAATGTTCTGTATGATTTTTTTACGGAAAAATCAATTGCATTCACAAACATTATTTCGGTGGCAACAGATGGAGCCCCTGCCATGGTCAGGCGATATCGTGGGTTTATAAGTCATCTTAAAAGGATTACACCAGAGGTAATTGCAATTCACTGTGTCATCCACCGACAACATCTAGTAGCGAAAAAATTGAGTGATATATTGCACCAAGCGCTTCAATTTGTGATTAACGCAGTTAACAAAATAAGAAGCAATGCATTAAATACGCGCTTATTTGCACAATTGTGCGAAGAAAATGATGAGGACTTCCAACGATTGCTGCTACATACCCCGAAGTACGCTGGTTGTCGAGAGGTGCATGTCTATCAAGATTCTATTTGCTTTTCGACTCTGTTTTATAGTTTCTGAACACTGAAGATCCTGTTTTAAAAGAAAACCTCATGAATTTCAAAGCAGACATTGCGTATTTGACAGATTTGTTCAAAAAATTCAATGACCTCAACCTACAGTTACAAGGGGACAGCCTCAATTTGATGAAAACAAAGAGTGAAATTTCAGCTTTTCTTGGTAAACTGAAACTTATGAAGCAAAATATTGGTCGACGTGAATTTTCCCAGTTTCCAAATTTATCGCAGGTAGAATGCCTCGACGAAGATATTCAGACGTATGTTCAACATTTGATTGCCCTGTATGATGATTTCAAATCAGATTTGAAGACATTCTGTCGATGGATATACCACCATGGATAATAAATCCATATGATGAAACTGAAGTGGAAAATGTGGCACTGCAAGAAGAGCTACTCGAGCTTAGCACTAATGAGGAGCTCAAAGTAGCATTCAAAAGAGGGTATCAATCATTTTGGCTGCAGGCACAAATACCTGAAAAATATCCAGGACTGTGGGGAATTGTGCAAAAATTTCTCATAGCGTTTCCTTCGTCATATCTTGTCGAACGCAGTTTTAGTGCCGTAACAAACTTGACAAAAAAACGGAGCAGATTAAATATTACAGAGCGAGGAGATTTACGGTTATACTTAACTAAACTCAAGCCAAATATTGATAATTTGCTGTCAATTCACCAAGTACATCCCTCCCATTAAAATTATAACTTTTATCTCGGATTACAATGGTAATCTGAGATAAAAGTTAACATCAAAACTAATAATGATTATTATTTTAAAAACAAAATAATAAGCATTATTAGTTTTGATGTTAAATTTTGATTCTACTAAGACTGTTATAACAACATAATTAAAAGTGTAGTAATTTTTGTGTTTGAATAAATAGCTACAAAACAAGAAAATATTTATTTTTACTTTTTACCACTCCGAAGTGGGAGCTTATTGGTTTCTTGTACTGTGAGTCAATCTTAGAATGCAAAAAAGTAAAGTAGGAATCCAACTGTTGGATGAAGACGCTTTTTAGACTGGCCTTGAAACTTAGCTTAAATGACAATACTCACAGCATAATCACAGCAATATAAATTCTCACCTTTTTTTCGAAAACATTTAACTCATAGTTGATTGAAAAATAGCCACAACACAATCAATAATAATATTTTGAAGTTTAGGACTACAAAACTTTGTTGTCAAATTTTATTAAGGTCATTCATAGTAGATCACATCTCTGGTAAAATGTGAAATAAAATATTTTATTTTATGACATTCTAACGATATGATAGTCTACTAGAAATGGAATGCAGTGAAGTGCACGTTCCAGGAACGGTTTTTATTGGGATAGCGTTTTTTTTGTGACTCAAAAAGTAAAGAAATCAACATTTAGAGGGATACCAAATATTTCGTCTGAAAAAATTTGCTAAATCTAGGGAACAGAATCTATGCAAATTGAATGATACAGATGTGGTAAAATATTTGTTCAAGGATTTACCACCCTCAAATGCCAACTTTTCAATATCCCAGATACGATGCTCGGAAAAGGCTCCTAAAGGAAGGAGATGGACAATGGAGGAGGAAATTCAAGCATTGGCTTTATTGAAGAGTTCCAAAAAGCTACAATTTATTGAGGAAAATAGTTGCTAAGCCATAAAAAAATAATTGAATCTGCTACAACAGCTACCCTCTGAAAGTGGAGTTAATGAACATATGCTCCATCATATTGACCAATCAATAAAAAATGATGATGATTGGTTATGTTCCCTTTTAATGGATGAAATTGACATTAAAGAGCATATCCAATATGATGCACATGCTGACAGAATACGAGGATTTGGAGAACTCACTGCTGAATCATCCATAGCAGTTGCTAGTAAGGCACTGGTGTTTAGGGCGAAAGGACTGCAGCATGATTGTAAACAACCATTTTTCAAATGGAGCAGTTTCTGGAACCAAATTGGCAAAAATAACCGTTGATTTGATTGAAGCTTGTCAATGTATTGCAAAACTAATAGTGGTTATAATAATTCATGATTGTGGTAGCAACAATGTGAAGGCTATG
The DNA here is from genome assembly GCA_910591695.1 of Galerucella pusilla. Classification (NCBI taxonomy): domain Eukaryota; kingdom Metazoa; phylum Arthropoda; class Insecta; order Coleoptera; family Chrysomelidae; genus Galerucella; species Galerucella pusilla. The sequence goes on from CAJUYI010004258.1 coordinate 15,257, forward strand.
AAAGATCTTGGATCTTTATGATATTGGAACCATTTAAAGAAGTTATTGGACAGACCATTTTCTATGTTTACGACCCACCTCATTTGTTGAAATGTACAGTACAGGTAGAGGACAGGAGAGTTTTCTTGGCAGTCATTGTAATGCTTCAAACATATCCAAATTGATTGAAATATAACTAAGGCGTCTATTCTGTAATATTTCGTTTAGCAAAGGTTTCGTTTACAACGAATGGGAATGTGAACGAAAAAATTTTGAAACGTTATTCTGTATCTTTTTCGTTGACCACTTTCTGATGTTAACGAAAGTTGGACGTTTTCAAATGGACGAGTTCTATACAAGGGAATTGCTGCCAACATAACGAACAAAAAATATTGAAAAAGGTGAGTCGCATAAGGAAGTGGTTTTTCCGATCAATTTTTGTTTTTTCTTATATGTTTTGAGTCCCTTTACATGTTGTATCCGAAAAGTTTGAAGTTGTACCCAAAAAGTTTGCAGGTCTATTTAGTTTGGAGTATTTTACATCTTACAATTGACGAAAAACTAATGACAGCTGTCAACACAAATTTGTTTGGCTTTGCTTGTGTTTCTGGTATATTGAATACTAATTTTCATTCTATCTTCGTTTGTGATTTGTGAGACTCTGATCTGCTATTATTATCGCAAATATCCTCGAGAAAAGTTATAAGACATTATGCACACTATCTTCAGTCTAGTATTAGTTTACAATTAGACATGGATTCTGTAGTGCTTTTACCGACGGATGTTCCTGGGGCAATGTTACGAGAAAATGTACGTTTAGAGGACCATTCTGTTAAGGAATTGAAAAGGTGGTTGGAGTGCAGGTCCCTTAAACAAACTGGGTCTATGGATGAACTGATCGAGAGGTGTGTTGAATTGCTGAAACTACTTCATTGTTCTTATACTTGAATTTTTCAGAATTAGAGACTGCATTGATAATGGAGGAATAAACAAGATGTTTTTAGGCATAGACCAAGGAAAATGGTATGATATGAAGAGAAATATTCTTCAAAATCCAACTTCACACAAGGATACATTTGATGTGTTTCAAGAAAATTTAATGTGGTCAAGATTTCCATCACGCCCCTTGCCTCAGTATTTCAATAAAGGCCATATATTTACTTATATAGTGAATGAAAATATTGAAAGCGAAAATCCAGAAGTTGTTGAAAGGGATAACGATTCAGTAGTAACAGTAAAGCCATTTAGAAGAGGTTCACAATATGTCGACAGTGACCACCTAAGCCAAATTTATGATTCCCTTATTAAATGTTACTATTATTGTAAGTGTAAATGTCAAGCATCATTTGACAAAAAAATTAAACATGATGTCATAATATGCTTAAATAACATATCTGGAGCTGTTGTTCGAGGTAAATGTGATTGCAAACAGTCTGCAATGGGCAAGTGCAGCCATATTACTGCATTATTCCTTTTTTTTGTCAAAATACATAGTAGAACATGGTCATGCGCCTGTAGCTTCTACAAGTCAACCATGTGAATGGGGACAAGGCTCCAATAAAAGGGATCCAGGACCTGTGCCTACTCATATTTATCTCATAAAGCGGTATAAACCTGCAGAAAGATCTGTATATAATCCACTCCCAACAAACTATTGTAGAAACATTGACATGAATGCTTTTTTAGTAAACATTCAAAACGGGAGTCAAGAAACCATGTTTTAAACATCATTTTCAATTCAATATAAAGATTTCAAATTCAGTAGTGATGAACTTGAGGTAATAGATAAACAGACCAACATATTTATTAATAATATGAAAATTTTTTTAAATGGTTATAGCAATCAATTGGTTCAATTACCTGACTCTCCTTCAAGGTAGTCATAAATGGATATACTGGAGAACTTGTTTCATAACACCATCCAATGTCCATATTGTTTGAGGTTTAAAAAGTGACCAGAAAAAAAACTTCTTACTTAGAAATTTATGGCTTCAAACAAAACCAATTTCTACTTTTGCGATGCAAGATGGAAAAAATGAATCCATTGCAAGAACAAAATATAATTCTTTTATTAAGGCAAGCCAAAAAATTTAAGAATGTGGACTTGATTTTAATGAACTTTTAATCAAATGTCCAAGTCTTGGAAAAAAGCAAAAATATTTTAAACTTTGACACATTTAAACCAAATCATCCCTATCAAACACCTAAACTCGGTTTAATGATAACTGATGTTTATGCTGTGAAAGATTGATGTATTTATTATTTATCATGTACGTCAGTCAAAACATCATTCATCATTAAACCAAGTTTAGGTGTGTCCTACAACGCGCCCATTATCTTAGTTAAGTTCTCACAGATCTAGTTTGTCTCTTTGAAGTTCGTATCTCTGGCGTCGTCCATCGAACGACTACAAGTATTTATTTATAATTCTTCAATGAAAATATCCATATGATTTTTTTTCTCTTATTTTTTGGAAATCAAACCACAATGTTTTTTATTTTTTTTATTTCGACGTTTCGGTAGCGTTCCAGCTACCTAAACGTCGAAATAAAAAAAAAACATTATTGTGGTTTGATAATGCCACAAGGAACTTACAGATGATATCCATATGATTATTATAAACGAAGATAGTGAAAGTTAAACTGACGACCTTTAATATACTATTCAGATGCGTATTACATTGCACCAAGTAGCCCAACAATCGCAGTTCAAAACCTAATTTACGTCTTACGACATTTAGTTCCCTACCTATGACATATAAATATAGTTAAAGGTTTAGAGAAAAGCAGTAGAGTACAGTGGACGGAAACGTTTTTTAACTATCATGTGTATTAAAAGGGCCATTAACAATTGGATCGATGTCAAAGCACAATCTCCAAAGAGTTCCAGCTCCTGATGGAAGTATTTGGGATAAGGAGACTTACGTGAAATATAAGCTTCACATTGCAAGGCACCCTGTATACAAAATATAAAAATCGTGAGTTGTTTTCAATATATAGATAGTGTGAGCTCGTTATGGAACAGCGTGTAGTATACAATATTCTTAATCATTTCATCTTTAAAAGGGAAATATCCAAGAAAAAAAAATTCGAATTCTTCGAATTCTTAAGACAATCCGTTACTTGACCAGAGGCGAAGCTGATTTTTTAATTTGCAAATTTTCCCGTTTAGGCTAATATAACCTCCAAGTATTCTGCATTCTAATAATTAAAACAAGAGAATGTACTCACCTGTGTGTTTTGGAAATAGTGTCTCCATAACGGTCTAATTTTGTCTTGACCACCTACATCCCATACTGTAAAGCTAATGTTTTTATATTCTACAGTTTCCACATTGAATCCTAAAATAATATTTCTTATTAATCATAGGAACTTCATTAATTTAAAAATTACTGTTTAGATGTTCAGCAGTATTATTGCCCAATAGTATTATGTTGAATTCTTAATATTCATGTTTTTGAACATAACAAGTCAGGAACATCCAAACGATATTTAATTGAAAGTTCGGAGTCAATATGCTTTGATTATTCATCAAACCAAAAAAAAAATTGAGGGGACGAAGGAAAAATTGAGAAAAAACCCAGTTGAGATGAATGTCGTTAACACCGCTGATATGGTGAATTGAGGCGTCTATTCTGTAATATTTCGTTCAGCAAAGGTTTCTTTAACAAACGATTGGAAGTGGAACGAAAAATTTTGAAACGTTATTCTGTATCTCTTTTGTTCACCACTTTCTGATGTTAACGAAAGTTGGACGTTTTCAAATGGGTGGTAGAGCAAAATATCACAGCATTGTCAGATTTTTGAATAACATTATCATTAAGTGACGAAGATCGTAGAATATCCATTCTATATAAATACATATCCGTTAATGTTTTAGCTTAGCTCAGCTTAGCAGAGACATTGACGTTTATGTGTTGATGAGCTGAGGTTACGAATTTCTTACTACTTGAAAATATGTAAGAAAAAATAAATATTTTTTTTGAATATCAAGTAACTGCACCATACCTTCGATCAATTTCCA
>CAJUYI010004259.1:0-19249 GCA_910591695.1 Galerucella pusilla
ATGGTCTGCGGTAATTACGTTTTAGGTATTTTGACGTTTATTAAATGCGCGATTCACTTCTTTACATATATAATGCTAATAACGTTAGCGCTTCGCGTAATTTACGGTTACATAATGTTGAGTGTTATTATAAATACGGCACATAATTGTCCTGCGCATCGGATTTCTGAGGTGAATGTTTTTGTTTGTCATTGCGTTTATTGTTTAGATGGTGTTTAGTTTGTTTTGTGGTTTGCGATCAAAAATGTAAATTGTAAGGTTGTTTGGTTTTCGATTTTTTATAAGTATATACAGGAAGTATATACAGGAAAAGACAGGTTATGTAACTTCCTACATAACGCAGTGCTACGTTATTAAATTATAGTGATGGCAATAGCTCTTATTTCCTTATAAATTTTGGGCAGACCATTATTAAAAATAGCGCTACTTAAATACCGCACCGTATGCGGTACTGCAATCGGCAATATCTCTCTAGTAACTAGACTAACAGTGTGATGATAACGTAAATAATAAAAAACTAAATGTTCATAAAGCATGGTGCCTCACCCCCGCTGCAGTTGCTGTTTCAAATTTCGGGTAAAAAACGTCTTCACATTTATGCACCCTGTATATTCTAAAATTAACTCTGCATAAAAATTTCAATTAATTAGTTTATCTGTCAATGTCAAGTCGTCATTTCCGTTCGTTCCCTCAGTTCATCGTGTATTATTTTATTGAGTTAAATTACTGAATAAATGACTGAAAACCATATTGAAACTGAGGGAATTCAATAAACGTCATTCCTACTATTATTTTAAACGATTTTCATATTATTCCTAATTTGATATTGTTTAAGGACATTTCTAGAGTTCATTCTCGAAATTTATTTTATAGAATGAATAAATTTCCAGGTAATTTCATTATTAACCTAGGTAAATAATGATTATATACCTAGCTTCTCATTAAACACTTGAGATGAATAATAAGGTGTTCTCATGTTAGTAGTTAAAAAAAATATTCTGTAGTTCTAATTGGGAGGGATGTTTATCAACATTACTATTTTTCTTAGTGTAGTTATGGTTTTACTTTGAATCAATACTCGTGTTACTTTTCTTAGTGTATCGGGTAGTTTATATGTTTCAATGCCTCGGAGTATTTTCGCTCAATATCGTGTTAGTCCGACTTCAAAGGAGCCGACAAAGCTTTCGTCTCTTGTTAAATGGTGTACTCTGTGGTACCTATTGCTACAAAGGTATGAGTCTACAGCTACAAGGAACAATTCAATGAGTACTTGAAGAGATAACCACGTTTGAAAATATGTGAAATTTTTGACAGACTGTGCATAAAATTTCTATACTTCTAAAATGCAATCAATAATTTCATCTATTTCACGAAAAAGAGATTTATCATTGACTGATATGTTTTTTGTTTGGGGGCCGGCTAAAAAGACTCCTTAGGGATCTCCTTTTATCCACTTTGATAGATAGTTAGATATTTCACTCTGAAACGAGTAGGTTGCTAGAACATTTATTTCTTATTATGAATGTACATCGTATAGAGGATGGACCGATTAATAACCATCAATATAAAGTACGTCAAAAAGAAAATAAAAACCTCAATCCAATTTTTCGAAATTCTTAGTCTTAACTTTCCTTAGCTCCTTTAACGTTTCTAACTGTAACAATAAAATATCCTCCATTCATTCTTTGTTTCTTGATATACAGGGTGTCCAGAAACTCTCCTGCCTAACGGAAACTACGCAGTTACTAGAGGTAATTTTAAGTCGATTCAGCTCAAATTACCTTTATTCGAAAATGCTTCCTAAGGGAGCTAAAGCCCTTTGAAGAAGACGTCCTCATATGAGTTTTCTTTAAATTATTCAAAAATACCGTTACTTAAAATATTCACACTTGGTATAATCAATAAACAGTTAGGTACAAAACAGTCGTTCGCTGTAAATACATTTTTTTTTAAAATCCATCACAGGCGTGTCAGTCGGGGGGGACCAACGGGTATTTTTATTAAAAAAATTTCATTTTCAAGTTTTTTTATGTATCCGACAACGAATTTGGAAAATTCAAGATAATTTGCATAAAAATTATCTTGAATTTTCCAATTTTTCAATTGCATCATTGGCTGTCTGCAGAAGAGGTAGCGCAGTAAGCGCTTCCTGCCATAGGCTTAACCTCAATTGGCCCACTCCTACTTCGGGGTTTACACCAGCCGTGCGCAATTGTACCATGGCCATTAACGCATCCTCCTTGACGTACAGGTCCAGAGGAGTCAGACCAGTAATTAGCTCCAATGCTGCGGTTGGTGTTGTTCTCATGGCTCCTGTGATGTTTAAACAAGTCATCGCTGTATTTGATATAATTTTTGGCCGTTGCTTGTAGAACCTTCGGTCCACATGCAATTGCTCCATACGTTAACATGGGTCTTATTATTGCAGTGTAGATACAGGTGACCACACGTGGTGACAGACCCCATGTGCGTCCCACTGTCCTCCGACACTGCTCATAAGCCACATAATAATATGCTCTTTTTGCTCTGCTGTGTAGATGAGAGTTCCATGTTAGTTTCCTGTCGAGGGTAATACCAAGGTATTTCACCTCTTCCGAAAAGTTTAGTTTGCTTTTGAAGATTTGGGGAGGTTTTGAACCCGATAAACTTCTTTTCCTGGTGAAAAGGACCATCTCAGTCTTCCTGGGATTGATCGACAGTGAGTGTTCCTTACACCATGTTTCAATTAATTCAAGTCCATCCTGCGCTCTATCGCACAGTATGTTCACAAATTTGCCAGTCTACAAGATAACTATGTCATCTGCATATGCAATTGTGTAGAATCCATTGTTGTTGAGGTGATAAATCAGGGTGTCTAGGACAATGTTCCGACTGGTTTGTAACTGTTTATTGATTATACCAAGTTTGAATATTTCAAGTGACGGTATTTTGGAATAATTTGAAGAAAACTCATATGAGGACGTCTTCTTCAAAGGGCTCCCCTAGGAAGCATTTTCGGATTGAGGTAATTTGAGCTAAATCAACTTAAAATCACCTCTAGTAACTGTACTTTCCGCTTGGCAGGAGAGTTTCTGGATAGTATAATCTCCTTCACTGTAAAATTCCACCATTTTACCTTGTTTTTATTCAACTGCCGTCATAGAGTACTGCACTGTATATCAAGAGGTATCACAGCAGTCCTACAACTATTCCCAGGATGGATGGTTGATATCCTCCAGCCTTTGGCATCTGTTGATTTCAATAACAAAGCTAGATATTTTTTTTTGGTTGCAGATCTTATTCCTTATCCAAATGCAAACGAAAAAGTCACACAGGAGTTCCTTCAAAAAGTCGTGGATATACTTATGGATTACGTAAAGCAACAGAATAATCGAAAAGAAAAGATTCTGGAATTTCATCATCCCGAGGATATGATAAAGCTACTCGACCTCAAAATCCCCGAAGTTGGTGTACCTCTGAGTCAACTGATTCACGATTGTGCTACTACTTTGAAGTATCAAGTTAAAACTGGTGAGTTCATTTTTATATTAATTTATGACATAATATTTAACGAGTTTTTACAAAATAATGATGCACATATCTCTATGACTAGCCTATTTAAACTTTTCGTTTTCCGGTTACCTTTTCATTGGCCAACATATTATGAGTTTCTTAATTATGATTGATGGCTGTGAAAAATAAACAAAATAAATATTGTATGAACGTCAAACTGACTGGTATATTTTTCCAAAGTCATCTACTATTATTTAAAGATGTATTTGTCAGTTAATGGAAACGTATTCACAATATACAGATTCATGCAATAGGAAACGTAACATAGGGATTTAATGTGATTTCGTTATTTAAAAAAATTTTGTTCGAATTTTCTTTCTTCTTCACAGTACTCCATCCATTTAATATTGTCGACGGGAAATAGCTTTTGTGTAGTTTGCACCTTATAGCACCTTCATTAATCACTGCTAGAAGCTAACTTTTTGGGAAAGGAAAAATTGTCATGTATCCACTGAAACACGAACTTATATTATTGTCATTTATAGAGAGAACATCTATTAACACCACATAATAGATACACCAACCCCAAAATCTCGAATTTTTGACACATATTCAACCAACAATGTCCCACAAATGAAATAATAAAATCAAACGTTCTATAACTCCCTCGGGCGACAGAACAAACATTTCCAAAACACTCCTGTAGGAGATAGTAATTGAATCAGTGGCAGATATCTGCGGGCGATCTATTAACAGCCCATTGAGGACCCAACGGGGGACGATGCTGATATTGTAGCCAGCGACTTGAGTAGCTTCCGGCAGAGGGTTGCAGACGTCAAAAAAAATGATATAGTGCTCGATAAGAAATATGTATGAAAATCGGTTTGAAACGAAAAATACCAGTTGAAAATGGAAAATGATTTTGATTGCAATTCATTAAAAAACGAACATACGGAAAAAACGCCAATGTCACAAATATGTAAGCACTTAATTCTTCTGAATGCAACATATGGCATCATTTAGTAAATCCTCGGCTTAGAAGAGATAGAAAAAGCTCCGACAATGTTAAGTAAAAGTAAAAGGGGAGTCCTGCAGAGTCGAGTGGCAGGAATCGCGCTCTCCTACGCTAATCTCTGTCTGAATGCAGAAGGAATCATGTCCAGCGGCTCGGAAAATAACATGACAGATCTAAACGTCACGAACGAAGCTTAGACATACGATATTATAATGGAATAGGTTGTACAATCCTGTATACAAATACGAAAAATATGTTTAGTAGAAGAGTCCTTACACGAAACATTGAGGTATGCATGGTTATCCAAAAGTATGTAGACAAGAAGATATCTTTGGAAAGAAAATGATTATAATTACGAAGATTTCTAGGCAAGTATTGAAAATGTTAGAGAAAACAATATTCAATTGGAGAAATCACTTCAATTTTCTAATACAGATGACGCTTTAAACCACGGTATAAGTTCAAGTTTTGTAAGAAGAGTATTAAAAAGAGGAGAGTTCAATCCATATTGATTTAAACATTGTTGTTCTCTAATGCCAAATTGCAGTAACTGACCAACTGGCTCGAATAGAATGATTTGTTATTCTCTGTTTTTCTGCAGACAGTTTGATCCATTTTAATAGTGTAATGATACTGATGTGGCAATTAGTATACCCATTATTATTTTTTTACCAATTCCTTACTATTTAACGTCTCTCTTATGCAATCCTATTGTAATGTTTTTCCTATTTATTCGAACTGTTTTTATCGTGGTATAAAATTATACGCTCACTATGGCTAATTACTATTGATTTATTGAAGAAACACTTACACACTATAATAAACTTAATTTATATACACACTACTTAATGTCTACTAATTTATTTACACTCGGTAAAATAATAATTGTCCTAATTTATCTTCAACACTATTTATATTCACTATCTGTTCACTCACTGTATACTGAAACTGTTTACCGGTTCACTGTATACTGAACAACTCCCCGACTCACTCAAAAACCCGCGTATATATAGTCCTTCGTAACTCCAAAACCTTCTTGAATATACCACCTCTGCGTATACTTTATAATTCGAGAACATTCGTGAATAAACCATTGTATGGTACTCTTCGAGAACAGTCTGAATATTACCTGCGAAAGAACCTTTCTAGAAAGGTCGCATTCATAGTTTGCGACAGGACCGGCTTCTGAATCAGTGAGTTCGTAACATTGCCCCCTCCTTAATAGTAGTTCCTCCTGGAACTCCTGTGTTGCCGGAACTGGATGTTTAAATCGGCAACTGGATCCATTCCTGCACTTTCCGATCGTATGGAAATAGCATGGTACTGTCTTCATCGAATACTGATAACGTGGGGAATAGCTGCAGATTAAAATGTGGACATCGGTATCTTCGAAGATCACTTCCACCATATTCCTAATGACTCGCCAATACAACTGGTTGCTCTCTATCTTAGGCATCGCTAGTTTCTTCACGTTGGATTCCAGTCATGATTGATTTTTTGGAAAAGGGTAGAACAATAACCGGAGATCACTATTCGACATTACTGACCACTCAACGGGCAAAAATTAAAGAGAAAAGACGCCCCTGCACACACATCTCATGTTGCCATGCAATTAATTCGTGATTCAGGGTTTGAATTACTACCCTCTTATTCACCAGATTTGGCTCCGTCCGACTATTATCTCTTTCCTCAACCGAAAAAAAAGTTTAAAAGGTCGTAAATTTCCTTCCAGCGAGGAGGTAATAAAAGCTGCGGAGGTCTGGTTTGCAGAGCAAGAAGAAACAAATTTTTTTGAAAGGTCTAGGGACGCCGCAGGAGAATATGTTGGGTAGTAAAATATTTTGACATTGAAGTTTTGTGTGGTTCTAAAGTAGGCTAAGAATTTTTCAATATACATATGTAATGTGTTGTCTATTAAGTAATTCTTCACAGTTTTTCACCAGTCTGCGCTTGGTTGGATTGCTGATACCTTTAAGCGCATACTGGCGGTCTGTGACTATTTTCATTTTTGGTTCGGTCCAGGTGCTTCCAACAATACATGCTCTAGCAGCAATCTGCTTCAAACATAGGCGTATACTGACCTAGGCTAGGGACATTATCTTTCTAAGACCGTTTTTGTCAACTCCAGTGCCATGATTTGTTTTGGTACCATGGGTCAACCAGATGTCTCGAATATTTCCTGAGCAAGCAATTTTTTATTGTAACTTGATATTACCCATATAAGCATCAGTGTGAAGTAGGAGTATTCACAGTTCCTGATGACTCATCCTGTATAATGATAATCATAACTAGAACTATTGATGACTAGCTAAACTGTATTAAAAATAAATATACATTCACGTAAAACTGAAATTTCTATTAAAATAGGGACGTAAGTCGTAGTGAGTGGTGTTCGTTGTACTGCAAACAATATAAACAGCAAAGTTTGCACCCCAGGATTTGAGAAGTGTAATTAAGGGCACTCAAAGCGACCCCCTTCGATCCGTGAGGCAGTCACTGTCCCACGCCGGATTAGAGCCACCCTCTGACATTCCAGTGACTCAAAAGTAGAGGAATGTGCTCTTTTTTTTTAATGATTACAGTTCGAAATTGTTCCACTCCAATTGTTAATAGTATTTTGTGTACAGTTTATTTTATTTTAGAAAATTGTAGGTGCTTCATTCCATTTGAATTTTTTTAAAGTAGTTAATGCCAAATTAGTGGTGCTAGTTTTCATGTTAAAAAAAATTCTCAAACCGTCCAATTAAAGCGTATTCAAAAGTTACTTATTGTGTAGTTGTATCAAAGAAGTTTGCTGTGGTAATGTTAAATGAATACTAATACATTTTTGACTACAGGGGATCCAAATTGAATGCAATCAGATTCCGTTTTGAGGCGTGAGGGTGATAACAAACTAACAATAGCTCTAGGTAAAGATTGACGCGTGCCACTGATGATGCTTGGGAGTATAGGGGCGGTTAATTTCAGAGGCGGAGTCACAAATATTGTTTTAAACAAATTTAAGCCAGAAAATATTGAAGAAAGAACATTAAGGAGAAAGCACGAGGAGAAAGAACGAAAAATGTTCACTGATTTTCATTTTACGGACCTCGATAAAGCTTTTGACTTAGTCCTAATACAGACACTATGTAAAGTAACTACATTCAGTCCACCCACCCAGCTATTCTCCTACTTTCGAGTAGACGATACAGGTTCACTGTGTATGGTTGAAATAATACCCTTCTTGGTGTTCTTACAAAATACTGATGTTTTTCCGTGTATCCATGCATATTTTTGTATTATTTAAATAAATAAAACAATAAGATTAATATTCAATTTTCATAAATAATAATTGACCGTAAACCACAAAGTACAGACCTGACAAGAACTGTCAGTGTGACAGTAGAAAAAGGCGTAAGACACATTGCCGCTACGAAAGTAACGCCTTCATAGTATTTTGAACTCTCGATTGATAGGTTGCACTTGCGCGTAATCTAAACATCAACCAATCAAATTTTTGTAAGTCAAAGATTCGAGTTAATGTTTGTAATACATTTAAACGGTTCATTAAGTTCATTATTATGATAATTTGATGAGGATCAATCACAGACCTGCCTTTTTTTCCATTTCTTCCTACGTAATGTGTTAGAAGGACATTAACAATCGATGACGCCAATAACTTTCTTAGTGTGTGTCATCGTTTGTGACGTTTATCCGGGTTTTGGGTGTGTCGTTTATTTTATTTGCTATTTTGAGATATAGTTAACCTTAAATTTGATAAATAAAGTCATCAGGATGGTATTCAGCAAAATTCGAAAATACTATGAAACTGCTTCTTTTTCTAACTGAAAATTTGAGAATTTTCAAAATACTGATGTTTTTCTGTCTTTCTAGGCATATTTTTGTATTATTTAAATAGGTATAACAATAAGATTACCATTCACTTTTCATAAATAATAATTGACCGAGAGCAACAAAGTACAGACCTGATGAGAACTGTCAGTGGGACATTAGAAAAAGGCGTAAAGGTCATTTTAGATTAGACAATTTCTTGTGCAATATTAAGTTCAATTTCTGGAACAATTCAAATTGTTAAGTCTAAAATAGAAAATTTTATTAAAAATTGTCTACCCTGTCAAATTGTGAAAAAAATAAAACAGGTTCTATTTTCTTAACAATTTGATTTATTGTTTGTGTTTCACGATGGAAATCACAGAGTACACCATCTAACAAGAGACGAAAGCTTTGTCGGTTCCTTTGAAGTTGGACTTAAACGGAAATACGTCGAGACTGACAGATATACTACTTGATACCAAAGAGTACACCATCTAACTAAGGCAGTGACAACCAAACCACAGAGTACTGAGTAACTGACGGGAACGAACGAACGGAAGTGTCGACCATGTGTCGACTTGACATTGACATATATACTAATTAATTCACGCATGTGCACACAAAATTGCGATCACGAAAACGGCTTTCATTCGCCTCTTGTTAGATGGTGTACTCTGTGATGGAAATGTTCTATAAAAATGTCATATGAATGTCATTAATCTTGATAATTTGTGGTTTTGAAGTGGTTTAAAAATATGTCTTGGAATAAACGAGAGATTGAAATGTCAATTGAGGAAATCTCTTGTTTTACAATGTAAAACACAAAGATTACCATAACAAAAATACTTTATTAATTATAAAAACATTAACCTATTGAGCATTATTTTATGAATTATGAACCAAGATCAAAATAATTTGTCTTTTGAGTGGTCCAATTGCCTTTTTTCCATTTCTTCCAACGTAATGTGTTAGAAGGACATTCACAATCGATGACGACGTACACCAAGAAGGGTATTATATGAACTCTAGTTATATGTTTCAAGTGACAATTGTTTGTCTCATCGGGTCCAATCATGGAGCTAGTATTGAGAGGAGTCGCTACGCCTATCATAAAAGTGGTATCGGTTTCGCCATTTTACTTCCACTTCTCTGTCAACTTGACATTAGTATTGTTTTGTGGATGTGAATTGGGTATTTTTGGATTTTCTTTTTGTTAGTGTCGTTTTTTTCTATGTTAATAATTGAACAATAATGGTTTCTTGTGCTTCACGAAGTTGTACAAGTAGAGACAGTGTAAATACGAAAAAATCATCAGGAACAACATATTAATAGGTTAGTAAACAATCGAAAGGACTGTACTGGAATCTATTTCTTTGTGCTCCAATAAGTTTTATTCACTACTACTACTACTACTACTAAATGTACAGGCGAGCCTTGTCCTGGACAACTCAAGCCAAGGTTCCGACACTGAGGCCACTGGCGGGCCCATTGTGCCAATCCTGCTACCTAGTCATCCATGAAGCCGAGCCCTTCAATAAAGGCCACAACCTTTTTCAGTGGATGCCTGCTTGTGTCTCCAGGAGCCATGACAGTGACTCCGAAGATTCGCCTGCGTAATACAGCCCAGTGTGGACACTCTAAGAGAACATGAACTGACGTTTCATCAGTCATGCCGCAACCCCTACATAGGGAACTTTCCTCTACTCCTAGATTGTAGAGGTGCTTCCTCATACAGCAGTGCCCTGTTAGGAGTCCTGCTATCTTCCTTAGCCTACTCCTTGGTAGTTCAGTGGCTGCCCTGGCGTGTCCATCAGTCCATCCCTTCAGTAGAAGTTTGGATTGTCTAGGACCCTGCAGAGCATTCCAATGAGCGAGGTGCTGATTCCTCAGCCACTTCTTCGTCTCCTTGCGTATTCTTTGTTTTGTTAGGCCCAGGGTCGGGCCCGGGCCGCAGAAAGGAGCTGCCGCCCCTTCCGCAGCCAGTGCATCCGCCATCTCGTTGCCTTCAAAACCAGAGTGGGCTGGTTTTATTCAACTTCATATTATATTTAATGTTTGTAGATTTCTTAGAACTCCATCAATAAGAGATATGTTGTTGATATTTGTAAAAAGAGGTTCTTGGCAGCCAACAAAATACCTACAGTGTTTCCATATTATCAATTTCACTAGTGAATATATGTTTATTGATTGAAAATTTAAATAGTCCGGCTCTGCCGACGACGCCATATTGCTCACATCACAATGTCACTCATGTGATACCACTTTCCTATTATAAGATAGTCGACTGTGTCATCTCCTCTTAATAGTAGCTCCATGGGTCCAATGCATCACAGTCAGATGAGATATGAGATACGACCTCTACGGCACATACTATGCAGGTGATCTTTTACTGGAGCTGGACCCGTTAAAAAACCTGTAATTAATCTTAGCTAATTCCTACTGATATTAGTGTGGTTTTTCGGCACGTTTAACACATGTATCACCTATAAACGTCTCACTGTGTACTTGCTTCGGAGTGTTCACTATAGTAATGTACCCATCTTTGTATTTGTCGATCACTTCCTTTGTGGTCCCAAAGCCTTCTTCTAGTCCAACACGAGTATGTATTGCTGAACTTTTTCTCGCGAGCAACTTACGCATTTCTATAAATATTATGTCCCGGCACCCTCACTAATCGGACTCTAATATGGTCTGCCAGTTCATTTAGTTCCTTTCAGTATCAGCTTGCCATGTTTTTCTCATATAAATTCTGGTAAATACGTCTTACCCAACAATTTAACCGGTCCCTTCTACGCTGAATGCTTGTAATGGCGATTGAAAACGCAAGATTGTAGTAAACAATTCTTGTATTTTGTCAAAATAAGCTTTAACAAATGTCTAAGAAGCATCATCTTCTAAAGGTGCTACCTCACTTAGGAAGAGCTTTCGTATAAAAGCAAATCTAGTATGTTTAGTTAGTTTGACAAGAGAGCTCCTGGATACCCTGTATAAATATTGTTGATACATAGTAAAAACTGAATATGGAAAACTTATTGATCGAAATAATAGTATTTATTATACACCAAGGTGGTGAAGACTATTATTATTGACAGAGCACCAAGATTTTTTCGCGAGAAGCGCTTACTCCATCGTCTGACTGACAAGCACACTGTCAGTTTTCGATGTACTTATGTCATCAGTCATTTTTGGTTGTGCACGAAAAAATCTTTGAATTTGTCCATTATTGACCTAGGTTGATAATAGAGAATTATTAACCACTAATAGAAAAATTCAACTTCTCAGTTGGCTAAAAGAAGCAATAATTGTCAACTTCAACAGCTAATATCTAGTGGCAAAACATATTTTTTATTTTTTCATTACAAATTCCTTCTATATTTTTTTCAATATTAAAATATGTATTAAAAAACTGTCCTTATTAAAAAAAAAACTCACTAACGCAAGCAAAGAGGTTATTTGCAAATTTTTCTAATTATTGCACCATCATTCTGGCTTGCCAAGATTATATCTCTAATTCATGTTTCTCTATGGAATCACTGTTTGCTCTTGTATCCCAGCGGTTGGTAATTCGAAGATAATATGTTATCTACCCTTGAGCAGATTGTGGCTGGCATAATAATAGATATAGGGGTGCATCTTTTTAACAGGGCTGACATAAATTTTCCAGATTATTTCAGTCGTTTCAGCAGCTCTGATAAGCCCGTCGGAAGCGGCTGAATTGATTTAATTGAAAAATTCAATTTTTACTCTGAATACAACTAAAATTGTCAGTTGCTTAACTTGTTGTTTTTCAACGTTGCCACTTTAAAAGAAAGTTTAGTGAAAATTGGCTTTGATGAGTAACTTTAACTAAGTATTTGGCGTCATATTTCAGGAACACCATAAATAATTGATATGGCCAACTTCTTAAAAACTTTTAGATATGGAGAAAATGTACAAGGAATTTTTAATTATATCCATTTTAATATTGGTTCTCCTTATGTACTGATTGAAACTGTTTCATTAGTTTCACCTGTATGTATGTATGTTTGTAGCCGACTCCTTTTGGACTCGATTTTGACCCACTTTGAACGAAAAGACTTAATTCAAACTTTGTACACTTGACAATGACAATTCATATTGTTTTATTATTTACCCTTCTTTTTTTTCAATATTTTCCATATTATTTCCCTTGACACCAAATCAAATGCCTTTTCTAAATCTATGAATACGCAATCTACAGATCGCGAATATTCTATTCACGACATACGATTTACACAAGGAAGATATTGGAATAACTACTAGAAAGAGATATAAGAATAATAATTGTTCGCTGTCAGCGATGGGCATGTGTTAAGTGCCCCCCATTTTAACCGCTGTTGCCAAATGTACTTATCTGTAAAAGTTATTCCCAATTTTTGTCGGCAACAATGTTAAATACCAATAATTGTTAAATCGAAAGCAGTGTATAGATTTTATTTATTGCACATTGTAATTTGTCCAAATTTTCTCTTGAACTATATTATTTTATTCTCATTTGTGCTGATCTCACTTACTTTTCAAAAGTCAATAATATTACCAATCTCGATTTTCTCCCACTAAATACGGCGTTATCCCGTGTTAAATGCAAAACGCAACGCTGCTTTCATATCAGATTGATAGTTGGAACTGAACACACGCCCAACACTGATGGGAAATAATTATTCTCCTATCTCTTTCAAGTAGTTTTTCTCATATTTCCCTTGTCGTACTTATATAAATTGTATGTCTCGAATAGACTTTTCGCGATCTGTATATTTATTAAATCTTTCCGTATTTTAAATAGTAAGGATCCAGTCAGATTGTTCTCTTCAAGCGAGTATATCTCCGTTATTTTTCATGCTATAAAAATATCTAAATATTTAGATATCGAATAATAATTTTATACTATTAATGCATGAAAATATTTTTATAAACGTGTCTGTTCACTTAGAAGAAACAACTACCTCTCGGGCAGTATGCCCCGTCAGATATTGAATTACACTTCAAAGTTAAACGGAGTCGGTACGATCTACAAGATTTAACCTAGAATCACATCAGTACAAGGTAGATATTCTCCGTTCGAGAGATCTGTGACATGCGCATGAAACTGTGATAATCTATAAAAATATTTGTTTCCACGTATCTTTCATAGTTCAATAGTTATTATGAAAACAATGCAATTTTTTCAATAATTATTAAAAATATGTTTTTCACTTTCATCGTACATTATTGAAAAAATAAAGGCTGGTCTAACTTTTAAATCTAACGAAAAACACTAAAATAAAACTGATTGTGTAGAGAATATGATTCATTTAAATTCTGATGGAATTGGAGTGTTTCAAAAAATTTGAAGTGAAAATGTTTGATGACTTTACTATTAAGCAACAAAGTTGATTCTATAAGTGAATACACTAACGAAATACAGGGTGTTTTCGAATGACACAACGTTTGCATGTAGGTACCTCTCGTAAAATTGGACAAAATGATATGAGTGTGAGGTCCAGCTCATTTACTTCTCGAAATACGGGGTTATAAAAATTTAAATGTTTTAATTCGATAACTTTAAAATGGATTGAAAACTTGATTTGATATTTGGCAGGTTGTTTTTAAATGTAAAAGGACATATTTTGATGGAGAAACATGTTTCAATTCTTGATCCAGTGAAGTACATTTAAAAAAATATGTCACATTTCTCCTCCCACTTTTTAAGGCACTGGCATTTGAAGCTAACTAAATGAGCTGGACCCCTCAATCCTTTTATCATTTTGCCCAATTTTACGAAAGGTATCTACATGCAAACGTTGTAAGTGTCAATTGAAAACACCCTGTATAATTAAATTAGAATGAAAACTATAAAATATAGAAGCCGCATAAGAAGTGGACAATTCATAAACCTCTAATCTAAACATTAATTACAACTGTACATTTCTGCACCATCTGCACCCCCATGTCCTTTTTTTATAAAACAACGGCCAAACAAGAAACAAAGCATATTTGAGAGAAACTTCACAGAGAACGAGTATTGAAATAACTCCAGGACAAATTGCAAAGTTGTATGCGGGAGTTACACTACCGCTCAAAATGCCATCATATCCGCCGGCTGTATCAAAGAGGGATTTAGGAGAGTTTATTCTTTTCAGCTATATTGAACTTCTGTATCTGTAACTGAAACCTAGAACGGCAAAATGTAAATATCATCCAAAGTTTATGAAAGTTTTTAGTTTTGTAACAAGTAACAGCCTTCGTTTTGGAATATTTGAAGTGGACAGGTAGTGGAACATATTTTAAATGTTGCCCGTTAAGGCATTTTTGCTTTTTACAGTATTACCAGTTATTTAAAAATTAAGGCATCAACTTATATTTATGCATTGAACGTTACTATATACTGTAAGCCGTGTACCTATGTAAACATTTTTATCATCATGAAAAAACAACACACTCTCTAACTCTAACAAATTGATTCTGGAGAGGAACATATGTTTTTCGAGTATTCCTATAAGTGGAAGTCAATGCTATTGTTCCTAACTGTAAGTATATCCAGATAAAGGATTGTATGACGCACAATGTTATTATTTTAGTACATGGTGTATTGATTTTATTTCGAGATATTGTTGTTTATTCACCAAAATCTACTAATTTTATCTTCGGAATCCACTAAGATTCACTGAGATTCAAAGATACCAATAGTGAGAACATTTTTTTTCCTGGATAAAAGAAGAAATCTTCATATGAAAATGTGTTTCTTTTGTAGTAGTGGGGTTTGAATAGTCAGGCCCTAGGTGTTACTAAGTCCTAACAGTCTCAGACCAGCCGCTTTCCTGGCAATAAGATTTCCTTTACTCCTGTCATGCCCTTCAACCGACCACAGGATACAGCTTGATGGTACTCTAATAATAGTCTTAATGCAACACGTTATATATTCAAGGCTATCTATCTGTATCTGTATCTATAGAGTAGGAAGGGTGAGTGTAGGCTCACAGCATTTAGGCCACGTGTGACCCATTGTACATTCTCCCGAGGAGTTGTCCTCCTAGGTCATCGTCGCCATCCTGTCCTTCTCAGGAAGACGGACAGGTCACTAGGAGACATCTCCTTTATATCGGCAGGTGTAGGCCAAGACTCACCTAACACACACTCTCTTATTAGCGATAACTCAGGACACTCGCATAAGACATGCCTGACAGTTTCATCTCCCTGTTCACACATCCTGCATAGAGGTGTGTCCACTAGCCCCATAGTATGGAGGTGTTTCTTTAGTTGACAATGGCCAGTCAAAAATCCTACTGTTAAACGAAGGTTTTTCCTGATCATCGCCAAATATTTCTTCGGCGCCAGCTTCCCAGGGTCGCCCAGGGTGATCCTGGCAAGAATGCATCATTTGATTCCATCCCATCTCGGCTTCCCTGGCTAAAGAATCGGCAATGCGATTTCCTCTACTCCTGTCGTGCCCTTTAACCCACTTCAGTATAATATTGTTATCTGCCGAGGCGTTAGCTAAATCTTGGTGGCACTCTACTACTAGCCCCGATATAACACGCTGTCTTTTCAAGGTTAATAGGGCTTGTCTACTATCAGTGCAGATTGTTATGTTTATGCCAGAAATTCCTCTTCTGGTTAGTTCTTTTGTGGCAATTGAGATACCAGCCAGTTTTGTTTGAACCACGCTGGTATTTTTCCCCATTCCCCACTTAATTCTAGGCTTAGTGATCAGCAGTGGACTCCACATTCTGAGCCTTCCTTGGTTTTTGAGCTATCTGCTTATATGCGTATTGCATTTGCAGCATCTGACTCCGTGTTCCATTTCATTTGTATTTTGTATGATTTAACATTTGCTCACAGAATTGCACCTATAAGCAATTAAGTAGCATATGGTTTTAAATGAAACTAACTGTTTCTAAATGACTCCACAATATATTTGAAAGAAGACTTAACCCGACTATATGAGAAGTTACAAGAAAAACGTTGTAAGGCATCCCAAAACATCCGGTTCAATCAACAATGCCTTAAAAGAGAGCTAGTACGGACTAGCCAAATATATATCAAGTATACATCATGTCAAAAGTAACTTCTGTCATTCTGACGATGATATATTTATCGAAACAATTGTCAATAATTTACTTGCAATTTACACATTTTTTCAAATATATTGTGGAGTCATTTAGAAACAGTTAGTTTCATTTAAAACCATATGATGAGTAGATTCCACGAAGTGAGGGTTTATACAGTTAACTCAATTAAGTAGCAGCTGATAATGGATTGGCAGCCGCTTCTTGCTGATGCTATGTTCAGAGTGTATTATTTCTTCATCTAAGATAAATGTTTCAAAAAAGGAAAATAATTTTGCTCTCTATTCAACTTTACGCAGAATATTTCTATAAATATTTCCGTGTCAAATGTCCACTAAAAGATGAAAAGAATTTGTTTCACATATCTAATCAAAAAAGTTTTCTCGGGACGGAAGAGTAGCATCATTGGAAATTGTTTGCCATTGTAAAAACTACCAAAGCTATCAATCTACTATTATTTCGGGCTATTGCCCAGAATAATTGAATGTCAGTGGACTTGAAACAAAGACATTACTGCAGGTCTATGCACACCCTTTTTTACCAGCACGTGACCTTCGATTACACTTAATTCGTTTTAGGGGATATAAACGTCACAAAGATGTTTCTTTTTTCGGAAAAATAATCGCTATATCGGATACATCCGAATGAAGTCTTTGATCCAAAAATATTGATGGGATTTATTTCACTATTTTTCAAATTTACTTGATCTTTAGAATACAGAGAACTTTAGACAAAGCATACTGAATGATGAAAAAATATTATTTTTTGTAGAATTTTTACACATATCATAGCAAAAAGGAAGACTTAAGAAAAATGCGATAGGTTCGAACACTGAACTATTGAGAAGGACCCCAACCATTTTCTCTCTGTAAGGACATTCCCATTTTTACTTAACCTAATCCTTTTGCCTAAATTCCTCAACTATACAAAAAACATTACAAATTCCACCTTAACCAAAAAGAAACAAGTTGCTTGGGAAAACATTACGAAGCAGTTCAACTCTTCTGCTGAAGAACACAGAGATGTCTCTTCTCTATCACTTTCCTCCGATAAAGAAGATAGGTCTGTATCCATTATCGAACAGAAAGTGCAGAAAGTGCGAATTCTTTGATAAACACAAACTTTCATAACTTGCTTTTGTCAGAAGTTATAAGGACTTAGACGAAAGCACTGTGGAGAGGAAATAATACAACCATTACAACTATTGAAAATCCCTCCAGTCAAACAAGTCCAATCGAGTGTTCTGAATACGAGTGTTAGTGTTCTATGATTCTCTAATTAACCAAGACAAGAGGGAACCATTATTAGAATACTCAGAATTGGCCATACAGCACTTACGCATGTTTGGTCACCTGTTGTCCAAAGAAGACCAATTAGTACACAACTACTGTCAACTACTCGTTACCGCTAACCATAATCTTACCAAATACTGTTAACTTAGGATTATCTTCACTAGCTGGCGAAGAGAGAAGTTGAAACATTTTGCTATATCAGCACCAAAAGAATATTGGAAAAAATTGGTGACTACGAACAACTGAAATCTCCGAACCATTGGGAAATCTGGTAGGGCTGAGACAATCATAGATACTCCTGGGAAGCTAGGAACAGGTGGGATTAAAATAATTCAAAGCCAGAGTAAGACTACACCAAAAGTTTTGACAAGTGTTCTAACAATGCTTTGTCGTCTGAATTGGTACCTCCAAAAAATTAAATTAGTGTAGGAAGAAAGAAAATTCTGTCATCTACATACTTGCGGAATACAGGGCACTACAAAATTCCAGAACAAAATTCACTGGATATCCTAAAAGGACTAAAGGAGCTAGAGGTTTCTGAAACTTCACTAGGAACTCGAAAATTGAGAAATAAGTTTTAAATGTATCAAGAAATATCTTTGTTCCAGGTCACCCACACTTTTTCAATCAACTATCCACCGGTCTAGATATTGTTTCCATGGCTGGAGAATGGTTAACAGCTACTGCCAACACCAATATGTTCACTTACGAAATCGCACCTGTATTCATCCTGATGGAAAACGTAGTTATGACCCATATGCGAGAAAGTATTGGAAGCTGTTGGAAAAGAGGAGATTCCATCTTAGCACCAGGTAAAATGATTAAGAGCAAACTTTCTATGAGTTTGTCTATTGTTCGGTTTTATTTTCAGGTGGTTCTATATCCAATTTATACGCCTTCCTAGCTGCTCGGCACAAAATGTTTCCCAATTACAAAGAAAAGGGAATTGCTACAATTCAAGGACAATTAGTCATGTATACTTCAGATCAGGTACGATTATTGAATGATAAAGAAACTACTAAAAGCAAACATTTAACCGGATAGTGTTTTTTTTTAACACATTGTTAATACAAGCTATTGTCACAAAGCAGAAATGTAGATGCCATATCTACTAGCACTAGCCAATATTTTGTGTGTTCTTATTTTTAATTTTTTTAAATTTTGCAGAGTCACTACTCGGTCAAATCTTGTGCTTCCGTTTGTGGACTAGGAACTGACAACTGTATCATGGTGCCTTCAGATGAGCACGGTCGTATGATTCCTCAGGAACTGGAACGACTTATAATGGATAGAAGAACCAAGGGACACATTCCATTCTTCGTTGCGTGCACTGCTGGTACGACCGTATTAGGTGCTTTCGATCCCATCAACGAGATTGCAGATATTTGCCAAAAGTACGGAATGTGGTTACACGTCGATGTAAGTAACGATGACATGTTAATGTTAAAATAGTTATCAATAATTTGCTTGGTTACAGATTCTTGTAACAATTGTCGTATTTAAGTAAAGCGTGTTATCAATAGATTTTTGCTGCAATAAATATATCAAATAGAACGTTCCCGGAGAAAGGCATC